>CATIWR010087641.1:0-29700 GCA_949677035.1 Omphalea diandra | reverse complement strand
AGGAAGATGGACCAATAGGTCCCAAATCATATGTTACATGAATCACATGAATATCTCGGGAGCAATGTTTGCCTTGCTCGGTCATGACAAAAACAAAGCTATTGCATTTGCACTTGCATAGTTAATTGTTATACTTGCAATGTATCTTGATGATATTTGATTATAGATTATGCCATGAGAATGTGATTATTGTTTTTATTCACTGAGTCGCGACTCACCAAATCACAATTATTTTTCATATATTGAAGCATAGAATTTGGATATTTTGGTGCATAAAGTCTTGCATAAAGACACATGGAACACAAGTCGTCGGCTGAATTCTAACTCTCTCTCCTTGTGTCATGTACATACATTTGATAGGAACTAGTTATGGTCACTGGTCCTAACATTAGTTAACACATGTGTACATTAAATACATATGAGATTATATATGTATGATGAATAAACGTTAATGTGTATGCATTTCTGAATGTGAAATGCCATGATTTGCAACTGAAGACGATAGTTGCAGTTGGTGGTATCAGAGGGTTTAAGCACCCGCGGGGCCGACGTGCAAATCCCGGTGTGTATGACATCGCAGGGCTGACGGGCAAATCCCATATGTTGAGTGCTCTGATAGGTACCAGCTGTAGCCATGTTGTGATGTTACAATTTATGGTATCAAAGCTGATTTACGAATGAGAACAATAGGTATCACAGTTATTGGTTTAACAAATGAATTTAGATGTTACAGTTTTGGTATCAGAGAGGGCTCAAGCATATGTGGGGTAGACGTGCAAATCCCGATGTGTATGACATCGCGAGGCCGATGGGCAAATCCCAGATGTTGAGTGCTCTGATAGGTACTGATTGTAGCATCATAGATTGTGGTAGAAAAAAAAATGCTAACATTCAGTGGTATCAATGGTCGTTACATTTATTGGTATTAGAGCAAATATGAATACGATCGTTACAAGATTGCTAACATATGTTTCATGGCTCAAGAGGATTCTCTTAATGAGGTAAGCACTTCATCTGATTCTAATTTTGAATATGATGATTTACATGAAGTAGATGATAAGCTTTTAGAAGCTCTCACATTGAAATGTGACAAATATAAGTCACAAATGAAGACTTACAAGAGGAAGTGCACGAAATTAAAGGATGATTACAAATCCCTTAATAGCCTTGTAAGTGAATTGAGGACTTTAAATGAAGAACTGAAAAAATCTATGAAAAATCTCTCCAAATTATCTCTATTACTAGCTTCATTAAGAAAAGAGAATGACTCTTTAAAAGGAGAATTCATTGAGCTTAGAAGCTCTATCTCTAAATTTATAATGGTAAGGAAGCTTCGGATACACTTATAGTATCACAAAGGCCTTCCTTGATTAAGCATGGTATAGGTTTCAATGATGCCTCAACCTCCACACCTACACTCACTACATTTGTTAGAGCCTTAACACCTCAAACTTCAAGTATTGAGGTTATTAGAAAGAAGAGTGCCCAAAGCACTAGACCCCTAATGCCTAAAGGCAAAGAGAAAGTGCAATAAGGCTCAAAGTCTACTTCTAAAAAGGCTAATCATGCTTACATGTACAATAAGAAGCATATTAATCCCAACAAAAAAAAAAAAAAATTTACTCTACATCCTTACATGCATGCTCATGTTCTCACACACATCATATTGGTATGAGAAAAGCCCCCACTCATACCAAGACAATGCATAGAAGAAAGACATATAAGTCTAAACTTTAATGCTATTATTGCGTGAGATATGGATACATTAATGTTTATTTTTATATTAGAAAGACTCATCTCAAATTAGAGGACCCTTCAATACCTAACCTCCTAGGACCCAAGTATACTTGGGTACCAAGGAAGAGATTATTTATTTATGTTGTGTAGGGATGTTTGGTAGCCACCAATGAATCAAACAATTGGCATATGGATAGTGGATGCTCAAAACACAAAATGGGTAATAGGAAGCTATTCATGGCCTTAAAGGAAAAAGAAGGTGGTAACGTCACATTTAGTAACAATGCCAAGGGTAAGGTAATTGGCATTGGAACCATTGGTAAGAATGGTTGCTCTTTAATTAATGACGTTTTGTTAGTTGATGGCTTACAACATAATTCACTAAGTGTAATTCAATTATGTAACAAAGGTAATAAAGTTACATTTGACCCTAGAGAATGCCAAGTTACCACATTAGTGGATAAAAAGGTCATTTTCATGGGTGAAAGGAAAGGCAATACCTATCTAATTGACTTAGACAATTTGGCTAACCAATCTTTTAAGTGTCTTATGTCCCTTAATAATGAAGCTTGGCCATGGCATAAATGACTTAGGCATGCTTGCATGGAGCTTTTACAAAGCTTAGATAAAGGAAAGCTAGTGGAAGGTCTTCCCAAGCTAAGTTTCTCAAAAGATAAGACGTGGTCCTTGCTAAATAGGGAAGCAACATTAATCTTCCTTCAAAGCTAAAAATGTTGTAAGTACGTCTAAACCCCTTCAACGAATTCATATGGACTTGATAGGACCTACTAGAAGTGCTAGTTTAGGTGGAATACATTATGCACTGGTCTTAGTTAATGACTATTCTAAGTTTACTTAGGTATCCTTTCTAGCTCATAAGTATGATATCTTTGATGCTTTCAAAAGTTTTGCAAAAAGAATTCAAAATGAAAAGGGTTACTTCATTTCTTCTATAAGAAGTGACCATGGAAAGGAATTTCAAAATGAAGCTTTTGAATCTTATTGTTTAGAGAATAAGATTTTTCACAATTTTTCAACCCTTAAAACACCACAACAAAATAGTGTTGTAGAGAGGAAAAATAGAACACTAGTAGAGATGACTAGAATTATGCTCAATGAGTATTCTTTACCAAATTACTTTTAGGCCAAAGCCATTAATACCTTGTGTTATATAGCAAATAGAGTTTTTAAACAATCCATTCTTACCACAGGTTGAGGTGCTTCCATTGGTGTCTTCCCTTTATCAGTTTCATTAACAGAGGCTTCCCTCTTTTTCAGAATCTCACTGACACACTTATTCACCTCTTTGGCAATTCTCTTCTCGATCTTGTAGCCAAAGTCAGCCATCAACTTTTCTAGGACCTCATATGGTATGGTTGCTTCATTGATTATGTCAACTTTTTTGCTAGCACTTAATATCCTACTCTTCCTAGCAAATCAATTACCCTTTCTCTTCCATAAGGGTTTAGATAGAGTTATGATGGTTGCAAGATAAAGGTTATTAGTATGATGCATGGATAGGTAATCAATGCATGGAAAGGTAATCAGTACACGGATCAAGAAGAGTCAAAGTCTTAGGAGAACATATACAAAGGTACTCAAAGTAAGAACCCTTTACATTATTCAGAAGAATATGTATACTAAAGGAATAACGTCCTTTTAAGGAGAAAGGGATACATATAGAAAGTATTTACATGGTGTAGAAGGGGGAATACATAAGTATTTACATGTGAAGGATAATTACATCAAAAGGAGTATGGTAACATTTATGCTTACATTAGGGATATCTAACCATGTTCTTTGAAAACTTTCACTCTTTGAAGAAATAAAAACAAGTGGGGTGCATTATTCTAAGGTACTATTAGTTCTTATATGTGCCTAATGGTTGAAAAGGTTGTTATAGTTGATGGCTTCCATAAGCTTAGAGGGTAGTTGTCGTAATCTCCCATTTGATATTCCTAAAGGTATTAGGCTTATGAGTGATGAATCCTGTTTACAATCTCTTAAGCTCAAATGGAGCTTAAGTTTGAAGTTTGGAGGACCATTAGTTTGTCTAAGGGTAACCTATTGCTCTTGGTAAAGTATGGTAGCCACATGAATGCAATAGACTTATTCAAAAATAGGTTTAAAATATTAAAAGTGAATTAGAGATTAAATATGAAGTAAATTTTGGGTCCCTAATGGAATTGCCACTGTGAATGCCTCGGTTCTCTCGCTTTAACAAGTGGAATTTTGCTTGAGACTCCATCATTTTATCGATTAATAAGGGATTGGGAGGACAAGGGTCTTTACATTGATAATGACCTCAAGATAAGGCACACAATTAGACTAATGAAGGGGGTCCGTTTAGGCCTTACATGATTTAAAAGCCCTTAGTACAAATGATGGTCATCAGGGGACCAAAATGGGGCGATAGATTGGTACTATCCTTACGAAATGTGGAGTCACCACCCAACTTGAGTCAGGATAAGAATTTGGAGAATGTAAAATCTAAACCTAATCTAAGTCAATTAGAAGACTCATTTTGTCTTTACCCCTTCAGAGATTGGGTTCATAAATTAGGTATGACTTAGGAAAGAGGTTAGGTACCCCTAAACTACTTGGATATTGGGGCATGAACTTCAGTCATCTTGGGTTCACTTTTAATATGTTAACTATGTTATTGATTAGTCTAATTCACGGTCCTAAGCATGCCTTTAACACAATCAAACTAATCAAATCATTCCATCAATCTAGAGGGGAGTGGGGTCATGCATCATGGCGTCATGGTGTAGGGGTTATTATGCACATCCATACATCCATTGTCATATACACAATAATAATAAAAAAAAAGAGGTGGGGATCATGTGACATGGCATAAGGATTATCATGTACATCCATACATCTATTCATCACAACATCCATAATCATATGGGATGATGATGATGACAAAATTCATGGTCTAACCCAAGCAAGAACACTTTGGAATGAGTTAGGGTGAGTTAGGATTTAAGGTTTCTATGCTAAATGTAGTTTGAGAGTAAATTTTAGCAAAATTTTGTTAGGGTTATCCAAGCCTCTCCCCTTGTGAGCGCCTTCAAAATTTCACAGTTTTACGCTAGAACAAATGAAATCTTACTTACGACTCCATCCTTTTATCGATCATTAAGGGATCAAGAGGATGTGGGACTTTACATTGGTATACCCCTAAATATGCCACGTGTTTGGATCAATGAGGGATCCTTTAGGCCTTACACAAGTTTAAAGCCTTAAGTCTAAATGGTGGTCATCGAGGGACTAAAATGGGACAATACATTGGAACTCTCATTATGAAATATAGACTCACTACCTGACTTTAGTCGGGGTAAGAATCCATAAAAGGTAAAATTTGAACCTAATCTAAGTCAATTGGAAGGCCCATAAGTCCTATCGTGTTTAAGAATATCTTAGAAAGATTATTTTCCATCTTCTATAAGGATTGGTATTAGTATAAGCCTTGTAAGCCTATAAAAGGCCCCAAAAATTAATTTGTAAGTAGTTTTTGATAATTAAGTCTTTTGGTGAAAATTTATTCTCTTCTTAAGTGCTTGAAAGAACTTAGTGAGGTTGTTAGGTGGATTCTTAATAACTTGGCAAAATTGGCAATTTTAGGCTTAAAATTGGTTTTAGCTAATTTAAGTCTTTAATTACAACCTTTAAATCTTTGTAATCTAGGTTGCTAGAAATAAGTTTTCCAGAGGTCTAATTGAGGTTTAAAGTTTCTTATGCTTAACTCTCAAAATAATCCATTCTTAAGCATACGATTTAAGGTATTAATCACCCTTTCTCGAATCACTATGGCTCCTAATTTTAGATCTCGTGTTGCTGCTACTCGGGGTCATAAAAGGACTTGTGAATCTATATTTGATGGTACTGAGCCTATGATAACCTCTATAATAGACATTCTAGTAGAGTCCTGCATGACTTCACTGACTAGATCTATGATGTCGCTATAGATCACCTGGTTTGTCTGTATGTTTGTGCCGACCAACACCACCCATATAAATACTTTTTCCTTGATTTTCTTGTACTTTGATTATGATGTAAGGCACGTTACTAATAAAACATCTCTTTCATTGTTGCAGATCCCACATGTGCAAGCTGAGGCCATCGTCGACTTGATTTCTAACCTTAAGAGGGTTGTGATACAACAGACATGCTCTATACAGGTTAGTGAAAATAAAGTAATACATGTATGCGTGTTTATGATTTATATTTTGTGTGCTTTATATCCTATACATCCTAAACATCATGTTTATTATAGTAGACAATCCAACACCTGAATTGTAAAATCAGGGAGAAGGATCTACTTTTGGCAGAGGCAAAGAATGAGGCCCTAGTTCAGGCAACTATAGAGCATGGGTATGTGGCGACAAACATTAAGGCTGAGGATTTTGAGGTGACCCCTTCTAGGAGTGGAGGTAGGTTAGCCATGGAGACACCCTCCACCTTCTTTTAGTATCTATTAGGATGTCTTTTCTTTTTTTTCATTCTAGTGTAGTATGTTTGATAGATGTTTGCATAATTGTATAGCTTTTTGAACGATTTGAAAGTGCTCTTTTTTGGATGCTTGTTTAGGATTTTTTAAGACAAACTAGGGTGAGATTGCCTTCATTTTTTTTTATCAAACATTAATATTTTGTCCTCCAAATGTAAATGCATAATTTTGCCCCGTGAATGTATGTTTTTGAGTGCCCATTGTCACTTTTTCCACATATATGCTCTCCAAAATAGGTACAAATGTTAACTTTAACCCAATATATAAAAGAGGTGTTGCCCCATTCTTTTTAGAGACTGAGGGTTGTACAACCCAAGCTTAGGTCTATACAGCACAACTAAAAGGTTGTACAAACCTGATCAGGGGCTGTATAGCCCTAGTCAGAGGCTATGCAGCTCCATGAGCCTTATCTTCTTTTATAGATATCCATTTCACATGCGTCATACACATCACTATTCTAACCATTAAAACATGTCAAAAGTATTCTTACTGTCTCTTCCACCTCAGACCTGGTCCGAATTACCATTGGCAGGTCTTTCAACTATTTGTTACCTATCTTTTGTCTGCATCGACTTTCACTTATTATGGGCAGGTTGTTATTTACGGGATTCCACTACCCATACCCTCCACTTTAGGGATTTAAAGATCTGCCCCCTCTATTAGAAAAAGTTTAGTGCTATTCTCAAATCGGATCGCTCTACCTTAGTTGGATTACCCACACATCCAAAAGATAGTGAAGCAATTTTGATATATGGCATGAGAAGGTACCTAAGTACATATTGGGTAAGGAGAAGATCCTCATGCCCTTTTTCATTACTCTTTTCCCATCTAAAGGCCATGCACGGGTAGGTCAAACTCGTATTAAAATAACTATTCTGATGGGCAAGTATTTGCTACGCAAAGAGGATGGAGAAATTGATCTACAATGTTGCTACTTTTAGAGGGAGCCAAGTTTAGAAGGACCCCCATGCCGACGATCCTGGGCAAGACCATCATAGGACTTGATAGGGTGGCCCTCGACATTAGTGATTCTTTTATAAGGAGCACGTTACAGCTACAAGTAAGAGCCTTACTTGTGGTAATCTCTCTTGCATGTTCTTTCTTTCTTTTTTTCCTTTTATTTCCTTTCTTTTCTTTTTATTTTATCATCCTATATTTTGCTTGGACAACTCTTATGGGTTTTGAATCTAGTGGGCTGCTCACTTTTGCTTAGGCCACCCTTTCTGGTTTTCAACCTAACAAGCATATATATTTTTCATTTTTCTCTTTTCTTTCTTTTTAGATATGGCTGTAAAAGACATTAGGACTATTAGCTACCTATATTATGGATGCGAGGCTCTACTACCCACTGTATCATTCAAATCGCTATTGTCGAGGCCAACTACTACTAAAGCTGAATAGGCCGAATGGATGTCTCACATCATTGCCACCAACATCTGTTGGAGCTGTCTATGGTGGAACCTATTGTGTGTCACCCTAAGGACTTATAGGGATTGCATCATCCTTCCTACCTTGGTTTCAAGCACATTTTATGACCCAGCTCACGTGAGTTGCCAATTTAGCACTCCCCAGTTTGAGGTGCAGTTCCTCCCTTTATTTGTGGAGTGTCTTTTGGCTCAGCACTTCTAGGATAGGATTGAGGCTACATGGACCGATCGTCACATTTATGACTTTTACACTGGTAGAGGCCCTTAACTTGACGATGATGCAGACTACATGGCATGGTTATGCGACTTTTAGATTTATAGGCATCACATTACCAAACAATAAACAATGATTTTTCCTAAAAAAATATTTTATATTTGCTTCTAGTTCAAGAACATCTATGACTAATTCACTTTAATTATGTATATGTATTTCCATTTGATATTAATTCTTAGCATGAATCATTTACATTTTGCATATTATAGATTAATTAAAAGCATAATTTCTACTTTTAATTTTGACACACTATATCATCCAATTGTTTCACTCAATGCCTTTGTCTTGTTGATTCCACTACTCATTTGCACTCGTCTTTTCCTTTACTGCCCAACCATCCTTATCAATGGTCCCCTAATGGTCAGTCACACTCTTTTGACTCTCTCTTGACTTTTACTCTATTCATTTTATGCATTTTTATGCTCTAAATTTTGCCTAAACTGCCCTTTCGAGTTTTCAAACTAACGAGCTTCTTTTTCTTTTTTCATTCTTTTCCTTTTTTTTTCTTTTCTTATTAAGCCCTAATTTTTTCCTAAGTCAACCTTTTGGGTTTTTAACCTAGCGGGCTATTTTACTTTTCTCACACATCACATAAAAATGCTTCTTCAACCGGTCTAAGTTCACTATCTTGATGAACTCATTCCCATTCATATCTACCAATTCCACCACCCCACTTGAGCATATCTATTTGACCATGTAAGGCCCTTCCTAGTTTGGCTTGAACTACCCTCTAGACTCTTGATTTTGTGATCGGACTGCCTTGAGTACCATATCACTAACCTTTATCATGTTTGGTTTAACCTTCTTGTTAAATGCATGTGCCATTCTAACTTGATATAACTAGATGTGATATAAGGTTGCGACTTATGGTGGACTACCCCATATCTTCCCAACATAACCTTGACCTCCACTTGGAAATGGAGACCATTATCTATAACAATATGGTGCAACATGCCATAACAGCAGATTAGGTCTTTCTCAATGAATCGTGCCATTTGTTTTGTCCCTAGCCTCAACCCATTTTGAGAAGTAATCCACTACTACTATAATATACCTATGCCTTTTGTAGAAGTCATCCCGATGTCCCCAATCACATCAATGCCCTATGTTGCAAATGGTCATGGTGAGGTCAAATTCTATAACTCTGTCATAGCAAATGACTGAGGCTATCATGAACCTAGCATTCGTGACAACTCTGAACCTTTTGAATACAGTCATGCTCCATAATAGTCCAATAATATCCTAGTATAAAAATCTTCTTTATTAGCACTTTACCATTCATGTGGGGACCATAAACCTCTATATGTACCTTTTCCATGATTTTTAAGGCCTCCTCATTCACCCTGCATCGCAAATGAACTCCATTGGGCATCCTTTTGTACATTACACCATTATAGACGATAAACTATGAAGACAACCTTTGAATCACCTCTTTATCCTCTCTTTCGGCCTCCCTAGGATATTCACCACTTTCCAAATACCTTTGTATGTCAAGATACCAAGGGTGATTCTCCACTGATACCTGTATTACTCCTATATCCTTATAACAAGACATCCTAGATCAAAATGGGATAAACAGTTTCATGAGCATAATTTCTAGTCCATCCTAAATAAAAACCAAAACAACTAAGGAATCAACCATCATGTTTTCTTCTCTTGGCAAATGATGGAATATGACCCTTTGGAAATTCTGCACCAACCCCTTCGCATGTTCTAAATATGGGGCCAAACATTTTTCCTTTAATTCCCACTCTTTTGTTACTTGTGAAATGACCAACAATGAGTCTTCGAACATCTCTACTATCCTTACCCATATTTGCTTCAAGAGTTCAAGCCCTAGAGCACAGGCCTCATATTCAGCCATGTTATTGGTCATCTTATAGTTTAACTTCTTAGCTACAGGGAATAGCTCTCCTTCTAGGGAGATCATAATTATTCCTACACCTACCCCCATTTTTTATAGCCCTGTCGAAGTACACTGTCCATCCTTAGGGTTCAATTGCTCTTAACCTTTCGTAAGGGAACTAAGGAAGTTTGGGTTCTCCTTCTTCGATAGGTTGCTGGGCCAGATACTTTGTAACTACTTATCCCTTCATTACCTTTTTTTATTACATATTTGACATAAAATTTAGTCAATAAGATTAACCACTTGGCCAATCTTCCTATTAAGGAAGGGGCCTCATGTAAACACCTAATGATCAAGCTTCAAAACCACTTTTACAAAATATGGCTAAAAATAATTCCTCAACTTCTTTATTGCCTAAACCAATGTCAAATAAGTCTTCTCCACTTGGTTGTACTTTAACTCATAAGGCAACAACTTTTTACTAATACACTGCGTGTTTGTTGCCTATTCCATCTTTCTGAGCTAACATTGCACCAATGGAACTGTCTTCTACTATCATATACAAAATCAGAGGTTTCCCTTGCTTTGGTGGCTTCAACTCCAGATGATTGATTAGATACTCTTTTATTTTCCCAAAGGGCTTTTGACACTGGTCATTCCATTTTGCTGTCTAATCCTTCCTTAATAACGTAAAGATCAGCTCATAAATGGGAGTTAGTCTTGCTATGAATCGACTAATATACTGTAAACAACCTAGAAAACCTTGAACCTCCTTCTTTGTCTTAGGTATAGGCATATCTTAAATTGCCTTTAACTTATTCAAGTCCACTTCAATTTCTTTTCGCTGACCATTTACCCTAACAGCTTTCTAGAGGTGACCCTAAACACACTTTGCGGATTCAACCTTAAGTTGTACTTATCAACCCTCTTCAAGAACTTTTGCAGGGCTTCAAAGTGCCTATTTTGACTTCACCATAATGTCATCCACATACATCTCGACCACTTTATGAATCAAGTCATACAACAAGGTGGTTACCACTCATTGGCATGTCACCCTTGCATTTTTTAGCCCAAACAACAACACCTTATACTTGTATGTCTGCCCTATTCTGTGATAAAAGTTGTCTTCACCTTATCTGTGATAGCTATAAGAATTTGATTGTATCCTGAGAAACTGTCTGTGAAGGAATACATAATGTAAGGTGCAACACTATCCACAAGCATGTTAATATGCGATAAAGGAAAATTGTCCTTTAGGCTTGCTTTATTCAGATCCTTATAATCAACACACATCCTTACTCTCCTATCTTTCTTTGGTACCGACCTTATATTGGCCAGCCATTTAGGGTAGTCTACTGCCTTGAAGAATTTGGCATTTAGTTGCTTTCCTACCTCTTCTTTGACCAACTAACCCTATTTTGGTCCCATCATACAAAGCTTTTGTTTGAGGTTTCATTTGTGTGTGGGTAGAAATTTTGTGTTCTATGATTCACCTGTTAACCCTGGCATATCTTCATATATCTAGGCAAAAAACCTCTGATACTTCCTAAGTAACTATTTAAATATCCTTCACTCCTCTTGTGTGACATTATTAGCAATGAGCAAGATTCTGGGATTTTCCTATTTTCTAAGATTAAAAGTAATAGTATGCATAAAATTAATGTTAAATATGCTAATGAAATGATGCATGTTATGCACACTACCATTGGGAAACACATCACATAAATAAGCAAAGTTGTCATTCATTGGCTTAAACTTAGAAAGGAATACATCATCGTCCTCAAAGAGACTATAAATAAAAACATCAGTAAAATCTAAAAAGACGGCTTCCTCTGGGGAAACAATAAGAGTGTCCTCTTTCTGCACCTTTTCCTCATTCTTCTCCTCACTAGCTAGCATGCCAATGTTCTCACCTTGTGCAATATCTATTCCATTCTCACCATTTGTCCAATCTTCTGTTCCTATGATAGCTTTGACAATCCACTCAAAACTCTACTTCTTCTGGTCATCCAACAGTTCAATCTTTAGAAAATCTGCCTAAAGAGTTACACTTTTAGCCATAGTTGGCTTAGTCTCTACTATAGGACCTTGCTTTCCCTCGCCACCTACTTTCTCAATGGAGTTCATAATCATGTTCTCAATATCCTTTAATTTTATCTCAGTGACTACAACTTCAGCAAACTTGCCCAACTCAGTATATTCCCATTCTTAGTCAACGAAAGTTGCATTTTGCTTCATCGATTCAAGTCCATCCTTTACATGATCTTCCCTAGTGGCCTAGAATTTGTTATCCAATAAGAAATGCAAAAGAGTGAACTTGCATACTCAGTAAGTAAACATATAATGATACTTCAACCATAAATAACATAACAAGCATTTAAATATAAAAAAACTCATCATCATATCCATGCACGAAATAAAGAGTGTTTACCTTTTAATGCCACACAAGCTATCAAATGTTATTGTCGCATAGACTTATATTATGTTTGCCACTCAGGCTGTCATATATTGTTGTCATACAGGCTATAGATATCATTGCCATATAGGCTATCAAATGGTGTTGCCACACAGGCTATCATATTTGGTTACCCCACAGGTTATCAAATATTTTTGCCACACAGGTTATCATATTTGGTTGCCATACAAGATATAAATATTATTATCACACATGCTATCAAATGTTGTTGCTGCACAAGGTATCATATTTGGTTGTCCCACAGGCTATAGATATCATTGCCACCTAAGCTATAAGATTTTGTTGCTTGCTCAACAATATCAAGTATTACTCTTTTAACAAATCACTTATAAATCTAACAAAATTTCAACAATATAACAACTAATAACAACATCCATAAACTTTGGTAAATCAAATCATAACATACTTTCATTTTCAAGTCATAATTCATCAACGTCTTATGAAAATAAATAATTCAAAAGTATAACAATCATTTCATCAATGTATTCATCAATATCATATCATTAAACAACATTTCATTCCATTGAGTATATGTTCATGACATTTAACCAATCTCATATTTAATGCCATTAGCTATTTACTTACCTCCTCCTTCAAGCTATTAAGCAGTGGATGGTCCCGACTTATTCACAATATTATCTTTAATGCCTCAAGGACCTATTTCAATACACCAAATCAACCCATGATGATAAAGTAAGATTTTCATCTTGTTATGCATATATGGTTTAATAAAATATCATGACCATAGTATGTTGTTTCTATAGTTAATTTTACCTCATAAATCCAAATAATCTGATAATTTTTTTCAATTAAACCAGACATATATGGATGGGTATAACATATCCAAAATTCAGTCCCAAATATGCACTACATAATTTATGCTCGATTTTTTAAATTTGCCTTATTTTTTATGCAATTATACAATAAACATTCCCTTAAACTTAGCCATATCTCAAAACATAGAAGTCTAGTTGAAAAAAGTAATTTATATCCAATTATTTAACATATAAATGAACAATTTTCATGTTTGACTCATGCTCCAATTTAGTTTTTAATGCCTTCAAATGAAATGATCAATCTCAGACTTTACAGGCATGAGTGGGTTCAGGATCAGCCCCAATCAAGGAGACATATCTCTTAGCACAAAAAATATCAAGCAAAAATGCTTTACAACAACTTTCATATTTTTCACTTCACCTAATTCCTATTCTTACCCCTCAAAATTATTAGACGACAAAACTGAGAGCTGAGTAGGTTTCAATAACTTCACAATCAAATTTCTTTACACATAATTTATTTAGAAAACTATTTTACATGAATGTAGATGAGGCATAAACCTATAACTTTCATGCTTTGAACTTTGCCTAATTCATCTTGTAGGCTTATGAAATCGTGGGTGCAATAGTTTGTCCTAAAAACAAAATTAAAGGAATTCATCTCCTATTCACTGTCAACAACTTCTCTCCATGAATCCTAACTACAATTACTTTATAACTCCCACTATTTGCTCTTGATTAAAATGACATGGAGAAGAAATTTCATAGGAGAACAAATATAAATCACATACCTTTCACTAAAGCTAGAAAATCTCAAGATTCTTAGTTTTAACTCAGTTTTTCTTCCTCTCCTCCTTCTTCTTCCTCTTCTCCTTTCTTTCTTTCTTTCTTAGCTCTCTTCCTTTTGTTGCACCTTCTTATATTTTTGTCTCTCTAATATGCTCGTAAAGGCAGAAAAATTATATTTGTATACCTACCTTAATAAGATAATCATGGTGGTTTGTTCCTATTGGTTGGAAGCTCAATTTTCCTCTTTTAGCCCCTTTTCTTCACTTCTTCATCACCTCTATCCATCTACTAATCCCTATATGCTCCTTAGAATTTTAATAAGTTCCAAAATACCATTATTTAATATAGTATAACATGTACACAACATATGACAATTCGCCATGCCACTATGCAAACATCATATTCATATTCAAATGTAATAATGTAAGTGTTACTATTATGCTTTATGCCATGTGATGCATATATTCAAATATAACATAATTAAAATGCATATAATTTGGGTTGAGAACATTACAAAAAAAGTTGTATTAAGTTCATCCATGTCATGGCTTAATAACTTCTCACTTTGAGTAGTCCCTTGCTCTAGTGTTCTAGTGACTTCCCCTTCTTTCATAAAGAAATTTGATAGTGGTCCACATAAATCTCTAACTCCTTCCCTTGACTCTTCATAATGGTACTCCAATCCTTTCCTTGTGGTCTGAGCAGGGATCTTTGGGAACTTTTATATATTGGTGGAATTCTTTCCTAACTCTGTCCTAGAAGAAAGTTCATGTTCTTCATAATCCCTATAACTTTAGGACAACCCGCTTCTCGATGACCCTTATAATCTGAAATCCTTAAAGATCCAGAATAACCACACTCAAAGTTGATATAATCTTCCCAACCTTTATACATATTGTGACAATCTCTCTTTTGTAGGGAATCTTAACTTTTTAGTGAATTATGGAAGGCACACCACCTAATGGATGATACCATGGTCTCCCTAGCAAAAGTGAGAAGGTGATCAAAATGTTTAAAATTGTGAATTTTATCATCATCTTTACTATGTCCTTTTTACCAAAGTCTTGAACACACCTGCAACCAACCTCTTACTATAATCATAAGCTCAAATGACAATGTTAAAAGCTTTCAATCCCTTTTAGACAATCCAAACTTGTGTTGTAACTTTGATGGGCAAATGTTAACCTTAGACCCATAATCAACCATTATACATGACGTGCATCTTCCCTTCACTTTAGCATGGATGAGCAGGGCCAAATTATGATCCCTTCCTTTGAGTGGTAAATCTTCATCTAAAAAGGTAAGCTTAACTTTATGAGTCACCAACGCAATAGCATCCTTCAGCGTGGATTCGCTAGAAATGACCAGATTGGTCAACGCCTCTATCATAGCCTTCTTATATTCTTAAGAGGTTATAAACAATTCCCATACACTAATATGAACTGGTACCTTTTTCAACTGCTTTATAATAGGATTGTCTTCCTCTTTCTCCTTCACAATAAGTTCATTTATCCATTTTCTAACCCTTGGTTCTCTAGGAGCTTCTTTATCAAGATAGTATTTCCCACTATGAGTAACATGGCTCACTTGTTTCATTTCTCTCTCTTCATCACTTTCTTCCCATAGTTGAATCATCTTCTGCCTTTACACTTCCTTTGCCTCTCCATTTGAACTTTCCTATGGATTGATAGTACCAACAATTGGAACCTTATTCATAACCCACTCGATAGTGGCAATAACAACTGCTAAAGAATCCCATAATCTATGGTAAAAGTCTATTCATTTAGGGGAGGAACATTATAATAGTTTAGGAAAAGGTTCCTTCAGATGCTAGGCCTTCTAAAATTTGGTAGGACAATAGTCTTACTATCGATAAGGTCATATATCTCATATCTCAATCTATAACAGTCACTGATGTTGTGACCAACTCCATGATGAATAGTAAGTGTTCGCATCATATTCCTTAGGCAGCGAGATGAAAGGCAGTCTTGGTGTCAGATGCTTTAGCACTCCCTTCTTCTAAACTCTCAAATGCTTTGGACAAAGGTATCCTTAAATTAGTAAACTGCCTTAGCATCCTTATTACATTGATATCAATCATCTTATTTCCCTTATATTGAGGTTAAGATGGGGCACTTCTTCTTCCCCCGTATTGCCTTTTTTGCTCAAATTCTAGCTCTTCAGCCTACAAACTCGCTTCTCAAAGATCCTCAAAAGTCCTAACCAACATTCCTCTAATTTTTTGTGCTTAACATTAGGCAAAGAACCTTTCATAATCATTTTGATATGTTTTCTCTCTGTGGCCTCGTGGTTACTTCTGAGGTCATCTTCTTTCATCTCTTGATGTAATTATTGAAGCCCTGATCAGTTTTCTACCTTAAAGATTCTAAATCCTGCAACTTGACTTCAAGTTCTGAATTACAAGCATAATGCCTTTTAAAAGCTTCTGTTAGCTCTTTCCAAACTTCCTTGATAGTTTTTGACTAGTTGAAATACCATGTCTTAGCATATCCCTCTAATGACAACTCGAAGATCTCTAGCATTGTACTAGTCAATATCTGAGATGCTTTCATAACTAGCACATACGAAAGACATGGTTCTTTGCAATTTGGGTTTCTATGAACTTGGACAGCTCAGGCATGCAAAAATTAGCTAGTGATTTCTCAGTTTTGCAAGTAAGTAATTCTTCAATGTTTGTTCCCTTCTCTAAACCTTTAGCACTTAGAGTTTTTTATATTTTCTCTAATTGCTTAGCAAAATCATTAAACTATATGCTCTACTTCTCACTTTCTATAGACATATCTAGAATGGTGGTGTTACTTCATACTTCCTTAGCAAGTTTGCTTTCATGGTATTCTTTCATCCCAAACAGATCGTCACAATCACCACTAGTTGAGGCACTTCCATTGGTCCTTTCCCTTTATCAGTCTAATTAGCAGAAGTCTCCCCCTTCTTTAGAATTTCATTGACACGCTTGTTTACTTCCTCAAAAATCATCTCTTCCATCTTACAGTTAAAATCAACCATTATTCTATCGAAGATTTCTAGTGGTATGGTTAACTCTATGATCTGGTCTACTTTTGGGCTCAGACTTTGAGTCTTACTCTTTCTAGCAAGTTGATTCCCCTCTTCTCTTCCATGAGGGTTTAGATGGAGCTATGATAGCTATAAGACAAAGGTTATCGATTTGATGCAAGAATAGATAATCAATACATGTATGCATGATATGCACAAATTATTTTGCACAAGATCCTTCCAACCTTATCTCTCCCACACACAAGGTCTAGTGGTTCTTTCCTGGATGTAGTCCCATTTTAGGGCAAAAAATGCACAGTGCCACCTTAGACCAAGAAGAGTTAAAGCCTCAATATAACATATAACAAAAGCACTATATGGAAGAATTCTTTACATTACTTGAAGAAATATGCACAAGTAAGGAAAAATATCCCTTTAAGGAATGAGGGAAGTATACAAAAGATATTTACATGGCAGGGAAGGGGGGCTACACAAGTATTTATATGTGGGGGGATAATTACATCAAATGGATGGGTTACATTCATGTTTAAGGGTTGCCAACATGTTCCTCAAGGACTTTTACTCTTATTTGAAAAAAATGCAAACATGTGAGGTACCCTATTCTAAGGTATTATTAGCTCCTACATGCGCCTAATAGTTTAGAGGGTTGTTGTAGTTGATAGCTCCCATAAGCTTGAGGGCAATTGTCGCGATCCCCTATTTGATATATCTGAAGGTACTAGGCCTATGAGTGATGAATCCTCTCTACAATCCCCTAAGTTGAATGGAGCTTAGGTCTCAAGTTTAGAGAATCATCGATTTATCTAAGGGCACATAATACTCGTAGTGATTTATGAAGGCTACATGAATGCATAAGACTTCTCCTTAATAAGTTAAAATTTTAAAAAAGAATTAGAGATTAAATGTAAAGTCAATTTTGTTAGCGATTTAGCTCGAAAATGGATGGAATCTTGTTTGTGACTCCATCCTTTTATGAATCATCAGGGGATCAAGAGGATGAGAGTCTTTACATTGTTAATGACCCCTAAATATGGCATGTGTTTGGATTAACAGGATACCCTTTAGGCCTTGCATAAGTTCAAAGTTTTAAGTCCAAATTGTGCCCATTAATGGACCAACATGGGACAATACATTTGTACATTCCCTAGGAATTATGGAGTCACCACCCAGCTGTGGATAGGATAAGAATTTAAGGAAGGCAAAATATGAACCTAATCTAAGTTAATTAGAAGGCCCATTTCATCTTCACCTCATCAAAGATTGGATTAAGAAATTGGGTATAACTTGGGGAAGAGGTTAGGCTCCTCTAAACTGCCCATATCGACCTTCAAGCATCTTTGGTTCACCTTTAATATTTTAGCTAAGTTTTTTATTAGTCTAATTAATGCCCTTAAGCATACATCTAAGTACCATCCACTTAAACAACTAAAGCCATCAACAAAAAGGACAGGGGATTATGCATCATAACAAAAGTGGTTTCATGCATCTCATCATCTACATATCTTCTCTAAAGATGGGAGGGGGATCATGAATTCATGGTATGGGGTAGGTATGCATCATCATCCATTAACACACATAATCACATAATCCATATGGGAAAGCGGTTAAAGCCAAATGCATGATCTAATCCCAAGTGATTACACCTGTACCCAAAGGAAGAAACCAAACCAGTAATACAAACAAACAAAGCTTGAAATAAATAAAGGAAGGTAAACAAAGTCTATAGTAATCATTTTGCCATATCTCTCAATTTCAAGGTATCCTAACATACATTATAAGTCCATGACAACACATCCAATCATCACCAATCAAATATATGGAACATAAAAAAAAACATATGATCAAAGTGCATGAGTCATGAATAATAAAGAAGGTAGACACGTGATGTAAGGAATTTAAAGGATATTGAATAGCCCTAGGCCAAGGCTCACCCAAATGAGATCCTAGGGTTAATGAACCCTCCCTCACATAACTCATAAAGAGATGAAACATTTAGGGCAAAACCAAATATCACAAAAATTAGAATATCCAAATCAAGGTGAAAGGTTGAAAAAACCAAAAATGTTATTCACAGGACTAATATATTAACTTTGAGCACAAGAGAAGGCTCTTAAGGTTAAGAGAACCTCAAGTTTCTCACTTGATCATTGCCTAAAAATTCCTAGAACAAAACCAAAAAAACATAATTTTAAGACCAAAGAAAAAGGAACATAAAAGCATTCTTAATTAAAAAAAAAAAGCATTGAAAACTATTTAGAAAACAAATAAGATTCCATTTTTAAGGAGAATAAGAGTCCTAAGCCAAGGGCCTCACCCTATTCTATCTTTGGAATCATAAAACACCTTAATGTGAACCTTGAAAATGGAAGAATTCGTGGGGAAAATAAGGTTTTTTAAAAATTGGCCAAATTGGGAAACTAGGCTATACAACCCATGAAGATGTACAACCTAGTTATGGGGCTATACAGCCTACCAACAAGGTTGTACAACCCTTATTTTCTAGGTTTTTAAAAATAAAGAAAGAAAAAAAAAAGAAGAGAAAGACAAAGAATAAGAGAAAAAGAAATGGGAAGTGAGATTCTAGATATGTTTTGGTGAAACCTTTGCCCTCAAAGGCACACAATAGGTCTAATATCCTTCAAAATGCTTAAGGAATGCATAAAAATAGAAAGATTAAGTCTTATTTTACCTTGGAGAAAGGTTAAGGATGAGTTTGGGTTTTGAGTTTTCTGTGTAAGTGGTGTTTGAGGAGAGAATTTAGCAAAGTAACCTTACAATTTTCTAAGCCTCCTTCATCTCTTTAAATGGGAGGAGGTTGTATTTATAGGTGTTGAGTGAGTGTATGGTGCCAAAAATAGTTCTGGTTGTACCATGGATGTATTCAATCACAGAGAGAGGGCTAAATGTGCTAGTTAAGGTTTACATATAGGCTGTACATAAAAGAAAAGGTTGGACATCTATTTATCAGGGTCGTACAGTCCTGAGGTTTATAGGGGGACTATTTCTAAAAGATTCTTAAATTTAGGGTTTTGGAGTTGGCTATACATCCTTGTGCATGGTTGTACAACCTGGTTTTTGGGTTGTATAGCCCTACTTAATGGGTTGTATAGCCTATCAAGCCTTGTAAGATGCTTTAGGTTTGTCTTGAGCTTGGTCTTGGGCTTGGTCTTTGGCTTTTCCAAGGTTTACTAGGGTCTTTTCTTTCTTTCTTTGGTAGTTCCCCTTTCTTTTTAGGGATAAGTTTAGTGATTTTCATCATCAGGTTTTTGTATCCAAAAGTTTAAATTCTGATGCTTACACTCCCTCTTCAAATGATAGGGTATTTGTAGATGATAAATGAGTGTAGAGAACTAGAAATGATTTTAGTTATAACTTGTCTTCATCCAATCATAAAAAGAGAGATGGATCTTCTAAAATTAGGGTTTACATGTGGGTTGTACAACCAAGAATAGATTGTGCATCCATCTATAGGGTTGTACAACACCAGTGTTAAATAAAGGACTAATTCTTGAAGGTTTTAGTGGCTAAGGTTTAAAGGAGAGCTGTGCAGCCTTGAATGTAGGCTATAAAATCCTAAACACTAAGTTGTATAACCCTGCTTAATGGGTTATATAACCCATGTGCTCAGGCTAGCAGTTTGGGTTGTGGTTGTGGGCATGGATTTGGGCTCTGGCTTTAAATTTGGTTTTCAGCTTCTTTAATGTCTCATAAGGCTTTATCTCTTTGTTTGGCAATTCCCTTTTACATTCTAGGGATGTATTCAATGATTTTTATCATTGGGCTCTGCATCTAGAGGTCCAGAATCTTATGCTTATAGGGTTGCTCATTTGAAAATATATGTTGTCATTATATGAATTTATGTACTTTTTATAAGTCATGAACAGTGTTAGCTATTTAACTTTACAAAATGGGTAGGGAAGACATTGTAATTTTTTTTAATGGCATGATGAGAGGAGTTTAAAGTTTATTGTATGGTTACTAAACAAAATGAAGAAGAAATTAAGAGAAGTACAACTAAAACAAATAAAGTTCAAATGATTGATGAATGAAGGTAATGATGGATATGATGTCACTGATATGCTTTTAGCAGTAAAAGCAAAAATCAAAGTGTTTGAGAGCAATGTGAAATTCTATAAGAACATATTTATGCTACTTTATGGTGTTACAATTTATATGTTTCTAAAATAGAGGTTGTGGATGTGTTGGTAGGTGAACCTAAGTTAATTGTAATGGTTATAATAGTAGGATGTTGTTGCAAGTTATATGTGGCCATTAAAGAAAGTTAACAATTTCATTTTTGTCGATTTTTGAGATAAAATTCCATCAATTGAAGTTTGATGAATGTTCATTCAAATATTGATTAATTTATGAATCAATATCGAGCTTTAAGAATGCTTATTGATCCTTTGAATCTGTTTATCATTTTTGTGCATTGTGTTTCTGAATGCAATGGTTTGTTATATAAATGTTATAAAAATATGTACGCTACAAAGTTACTTATCGTGAACTTTGTACGCCACTATTGCAATGGAACTGATGGGTCCATGTACATTGCCTACTAGGGAAACCAAAATTGTATCGTATGGAATACAGTTCCTCAATGGCAAAATAACTTTTTTGCTACCACTCAAATCTATGATGTGACAATTAGGAGATACAAGTCACATACATGTCACGTGCACAACTGTGGTACTTGTTAAGGTGACTTCAAGTAGTCTAAACTTAAAATAACTTCAGTTTTAAAAGAGAAATATACTTGAACACTATATGAGAAGGTTAATGGATAAACAATTGTAATTGTTATCAAAAGCAAGTAAATTAATACTCTGTTAATAAATGAAATCCAAATTAATACTCAATTGTAATCAACCGCATGTTGCCATAATATTTCAATTTATAGTCATAGTTTAATAAATGAAATCCAAAATTATGCTAATCATACATATATTACAAATATTTATAAAATATGAATATAGTTATAATATCGTAAAGGTCTTATGATAGTTTAGTATATAAGTACATATATATTTGTGGACTAGCTAATGAAGATATTTGTTTATTGCACGATATAAGTGATTAATTAATAGGATATTGTTTTTGAAAATGTTGCGATACATTATTATTCGGAGTTTCATTTTTATTTTTTTCTTTTTGTCATGGGTTTGACCTTTACCACCACCATCACATCATCAACTTTAAATTTATATGCAAAAAAAAAAAAAAAAAAAAAAAATATATATATATATATATATATATATATATATATAATGTACTGAAAACAAAGTAATTTTCTCATACATTTGCCAAATTCTTCAAGTTGACAAAAACAAAATTATGACATGGTTGCATTTGTCCATATTAAGACTTGGAGAAGCGATGATCAATACGATGATGCTCAAATTTAAAATACAACATTATAGTTATTAAAGCCATAACTGGCCTTATTGACTTACAAATATCCATAACAATTTTTAGCTCAATTGACATATTTAAAGTTTATGCTTCACATCTTGAAAACTCTGATGGCATAATACATTCAATTTGTGAGTTGTCATCGCAGTCAATATTAAAGTTATTTTGCTATAGATTGCAAGTACTTTGAAATCTAAACCAAACCATATGCGATAATAATTGAAGCTAAAATTAAGAACGCCTTGCAGAAATTGTTCATCTTTCTCAAAGATTTGTTATATTCCATTGCCTTTGTGAATTTGGTTGCCAACTAGAGAAAAAAAAGCTCTAAAACTTTTAAGCTCTTTCTCATGCATCCGTATGATGGCTTATTCAAATCTCCACATGCACATAACCTCATATGTTAATTCGTAAATTACATCATTAGCTCGATCTAAAAAAGTCTCATCAACCCATTTGATGAATGCATAAAAATTTCCCTAACATGTAAACAAATAATGAAATATAAGCAGCTATACCATTCATCTGTGTATATGGGGAATACATTGGGTATGAATAGTAACAACACCAGTGTAGTAAACTTTTTATTAAAGAAAATTGGTGTTTAGATATACATTCTCAATTCGAGAAATCCAATAGTAAAACACTTAACTAGGTTAGTCAATGGGATTTAACATTATATATAACATGTGTTATCTTATGTTGTATTAATTATTTAGTGGTTCTTTTGTGTGACAATTTGAAACAAAAAATGTCACACCAGTCATGGTCTAGTAACTAAATGCAACTGTTTAGTCATTGACATTTAATGTTTGAGTTAACAACTGTTAATGTCTATATCATATGGTGTCATCCAAATTCAATTCATGTGTAGTATCCCTAGTCGAATGCATTTATGTTTCATAATTGGAGATGGTGCTAGTAACACATCCTCGTATGTTACTATATGCCATCAAGAGCTATATAGGATGCATTCAATCTATAGACTAATGTCGACATTGATGCTCAACTTTATTGAGTATCACCTTAGCCAATGGTAATATGTAATATATGATGTCATAACACATGGTATGTTGCATTTTATACATATTAAACACATTTTCCCTCACTATACATATTAAACACATTTTCCCTCACTAAGGACCATAACATATAGTTAATTTATCTAAATTATGCACAGGTAAACTAGAGGATTATTCATCTACACACATAATATAAATAGCCAGGATCTACCTAAGTCCAACTAGTCACCAGTTGCAGACATTTACCACAATTGCATATAAGATCTTATTCAATTGTTATGGATGCTACAACGATAGATTGCACGAACATTGATTCTATTAGGGATATGCTTTTCAACATAAAGATTGGATGAATTTAGTGGGTGCAAGGCCACTAAGGTGTTTATGGAGAACAAAAATGTAGATGTTGTAGTTACATCCAGATAAATAAATATCTAACCCATTTAGGAAGGTGTTGCAAAAAACTCAAGTATATCATGGACCCATATCAACCTTACATCATGGTGTTAGCTTCAATACGCATATATTATATCATGGACCCGTATCCACCTTACATCATGGTGTTAACTTCAATTCGCATATATTTATATGAACTAATGATAAACATCAATATATCTAATGAATAAAAAACTATAAACATCAATATACCTGCTAAAAACTTGTATGAACCAATGATAAACATATATGAAGTAATGATAAACAACAATATACCTCGTGAGAACAAATGATAAACTTCAATATAAAAATTGATATAGTTTCTCTAGAAAAATTGTTTGAAGTTTTTATAACCATCATTTTTTTTCCTTTAACTGAATGAATCTTTGCTTTGCTGAATTGAATACTTCATCCTTCATTATGTTAATTTTGGACATCAAAATCACTAAAAAATACTTGGCTCGTCGAGAATTCAGCAAAAGGTCCTACAAAATAAATAAAATGTTAATAACATATAATTAATGTAAAAAATACAAGTATATAAAAAAAAAACTAACCAATAATGATCATATATATCATCTTTTATCAAATTTGCTGGCTAATTGTAATCTTATAATGTGTATGTTTTCAAGTGTCTCATTGTAAAAATGCCACAATCAATGTAATTTCTTTAGATTGCCAAGGCATTACTAGCATTTTCTCTTAAAACTTTTTCATTTCTTTGTGCCTATAAATCTTCTTTGTTTGTAAATAGGTTGACAATGCATTTGCCTGAAACATTTTTTTTAAAAAATACATAAATATTAATTATATAACATAAACTACATGGAAATATTGATTGTGAAATAGAATAACTTACAATATCCCTTGGATATTTTTGATACTTTGATTTGAAAGATGCATTTTTCGGCAAAAGTCTATTATATATGACTTTAATGGAGGCACTATCGAAATTAAAGCAAACCAAGAAATAGTGATGTAGTCACTGCACTGCAAAGAACACATATTTGTGACATTATTTATAAAATTAATAGTTAGTGTATTATTGTTGGAAAATATATGAAAAATTATATATTGTAGTTCTGAATAAAAAATAATATAAGTACTTACAAGATCAACATAAAACATATCAAACATATTGTAAGTCTATATCCAAAGAAACATTGAGATTTGTTTTCCCTTTTTTCTTATATACCTTCTTCATGAATCCAATATTATGGTCAAATTGGATTTGAAAAAATAAGATTGATATTAATTTTATTAATCATATATAAAATTTCAATAAATAATTACTTAAACAAGTTCTTACGAACGCTCTAGTTGAGAACAAAACGCTTTTTGGTTCACCAAGTCCTCGTCTCAAGTCAATGAAGTTCATTCTCACACACCAAATGTCGAGTATTAAGCTTAAAAGTTCTTGACCAATATTAAGTGTTTGGATGTCCTCATGGCTAGCCCGCAAATCTTCGCAGTTGAACAAAATTTGACTGTAAAACTGAAAATATTAGTAATTGAAAATATATAACTTGTTTGTGATTAATAAATGGTAAAATACTATGTAGTTAGTCTCACTATTTTGTATTCTCTTCATTACAGTCCATGAATGTGAAATCTAACACATGTCTCTCTTTTGCTAATATGTTATTCAATTTTCCTTCAAATTTGGTCTAGAAATGTGACATGAGAAATATTGAAAGCTTTTTGTACTTTATGTTTGGCCTTTTTATGGTTAGCACATCCTTTGGCTCTGATTTAGATTCCTTAATCACTCTATATCAAATTATAGTCATTAACAATTGTAATTAGTGGGTTACATATATAAATATATGATGAACTTATAGTAGGAAAAGAAAATTAAGTAATTATTAAACTTACTCATCAAATAAATCTTCATTTATTTCTTTTTTTTTTGTTGCATGAATATGTTCAGTGCTTGAATTTTCTTGAGCACTTTCATATTGTTATTCAACATTTTCTTCGTCTTCTTCAACAATTTCATTTTCTTTTTTTATACTCCTTTTTCTTCAACACTCTTTTTTTGCTGTTCACTTTCTTCTTCTTCTTTCTCATTTTCTTTTTCTTTTTCTTAGTGTTTATCTTTTTTTTCTTCTTCTCCTTGGTAAGGAGAAAGACGTACATGCAAGGATGGTGAGTTTTATGCAACACTTTAAGTTTTGCTTAGTGCTAGTGCTATCTCTGTTGCAACATCTTCAAATGTAGGATTGCTGAAAAAAATTATTTTCTTCACTATTTTATGTAGCAATTTTTTTGCCATAACCATGAGAAGTTTGTATAATAATTAAAATTGCAGAGATAGAGTTCAATGTGTTTTGCAATTTGCTACTATTTGGTGCTTGCCTTCCCATATGGGCCATTAATTCTCCATAATGGATAATATTGGATGTTATTTTTTAAAAAAGTGAAGAAACTTTCTCCATAGAAACTCCCCACATTTATAAAACATTACATATTACAAGTAAATAATGTTGACAAAAAACTATTAAGTAGTTTTTATTGTTTATGAACTGAAAGTATATTATTGATTAAATTAATTCACATGAGGCTTTAAGTGGGCTTATGTTTGTATGGTGTTACATGTACAAGTGCAATGTTCATAATTTGTTCAAAAAATAAGGTACATTGATATCTAAGTGCAGGTACACTAAACTTATATCGCAGGTACACTTGTGTTGATTTTCAATATTAGCGTACTTACGATTTAAGTCCATTGTGTCTATTGTTTGGTATCATTATTCCTAGTGGCACATTCAATTGGTAAAAGAATATTAAATTACCTAGTCACATCTTTATCATTATTTGATTCTTCATTTCCTTTTTCTTTCTTTTTCCTTTGTTTCTTTTATTTGACATTTTGAAAATGCCAAAAGTGGTATCACCTTCCCCTTTCCACATCCTCCCACTTTCATTTCTTCTTTCACTTTATTTTTCACATCAATGTTAGTATAATAAGACAAGACTAGAAATTTTCTTGTATAAAATTCCATAGCTTTGAGTTCAACTATATCCAAGTATAAAAGTTTATTCAAATGTGTGATGAGAAAAATTAGTAATCTAAATAGTTATAAATAATGAATATAAGAAATAAAAGGAGTAAACGAACTAAGTAATTAATAATAGAAATTTGTTACCATTATGAGTGAAGTTAAACTAGTGAAACACCCATCTAGTTTCTTCTACCATTGTGCTACTAAATTTGCCAAACATTGCAGTGCGTATTTGCATCAATTGAAATTTTTTATTTTTTTTACATTTATTAATGAAAACAAAATTTTATAATTTACTTTTCTGTTTTTGTGTCCCTTCAACAAAGTAGACATAAATCCCTTTTGATGTCATCTTCATAGTCTCCTTTTCTTATTATTCCATCTACCATTTTTGATGTTAGAGGACTTCTCTTTGACATATTCCATTAGTTTCTCCATCTTACTAATAATTGTTCATATTTATGTGAATCAAAGTATTCTTTAGCTTCTTTAACCATTTTTTTCCATGAGGAAGGTCCATTGTGAAAATGACATCCGCTTCAGTCAATTAAAGTTTTCTTCATTATCTAAAAGAAGTGATGACCTATATAAGTCATATTCTTCAACTAGGTATCTACACAAACCACCATGACATTCTAAAAATGAGAGCTTGAGCATACTTCCAAAACCAATGTCCTCAATGCTTGTTGTTTCTTTGACAATCTTTTTACCAATTTATTACTGGGGACATTTGGGCGAGTAAACTAGATTTCTTGACTTATTTGGTTTCTTCATCTGAGTCTTTGTAAATCAACCCATCTTTAACTATTTTTTAGCTTCTAACTTGTTTTTGTTTTGGAGCAGGTGCTTCCTTTCTTTTTTGAGTTTCAAGTGTCCTTTTAGTTTTCATTTTTCATTTTTTTACTAATTTTTTCAAAACAATATTACTGTTCGAATAAACAATTTGATATTGACTTCTTTTTGCTGGTTTGGTTGCTGGTACTATATAATGTTTGGATTCAAGTTCTAATAAGTAATTTGTCCTTCTCTATGGTATCATCTTCTTCCTTATTCTCATATAAAATGAAATTTATGTCAAACAAAACATAATAATGAACATGAAATGTTTTAGTAAATTTATTTTCTAATCATGAAACTATTAATTAGTGATTGAATTGTAACATCCCTATCCTCATTCATTAGTTTTCTCACATGAAGATATTCATTGCATAAATGATTTGCAATCCCACATGAACATATGCATTAGATAAATTATCATTTATATGTGAATTTGATAACCATGATGATGACACTTGCAACATTACACTTATGACACTCGAACATATATGTAATATTTATATAGTTGCATGACAAATTATTTGTGTTGTATGTATGTTATAGCATCATAAATAATGGTGTTTTAGAGCTTATTTAAAAGTATAAAAAGTGTATGGGAATTATCTGATGGATGGAGGTGATGAAGGAGTGAAGAAGAGGGACTAAAAGAGAAATATTAAAGTTCCAACCAATGATAGTGACACACCATGATTTTGTCTCATTAGAATAGATTTACAAATTGAATTTTTTATCCTTTAGGAGTAGATTAGAGAGGATAAATGTGAGGGACAGTAGAAGAAAGAGAGAGCTAAGGAAGAAGAATAACAATAAGAGGAAGAAGAGGGAAAAAAGTGAGCTGCCTAGGAAGGAACCCTAAACTTTTCTACTTATGCGAAAAGAGGTAAGTGATTTTATCTCCTTCCTATATAAAATCCCTCCCTCATGACATGTTAATCATGCATGGTTAGTAAGAATTATAGATGTTGGACTACGATGGTTAATGCTAAGTTTAGAACTTCTTTTGATCTTGACAAAAAAGATTGATCATCACTATTATTTCAAATAAGTGTTGATTTTGCAGAAATAAATAAATCTCTCAAGAAGAGATGAAAGGAGTTGTTAAACTCCAAAGTAACATGCAAATCACAATCGCAATCTAGGATTCATGATTGCGACTCATGTTAAGACATGTTGAAAATCAGGTATGCAAAATCGCGAAGCCATTATTAGTCGTGACCCATGCAAAAGAAGGAGCCTAATTGTGATAGTGGAATTCACAGTTTATGTCACGCCGGAGTCCTGACCGTGACTTTCACAAACTCCAAGATAAGGATCAAGTTCACCATCACAGCTTGACAAGTGTCCCAAGTAACCATTGAAAGCTAAAAATCACGATGGACACTTATTGGTAGAGACTGCGAACCCAAAAGAAGAAGATGAGGAAATTTGGCAGAGGAATTCGCATTCATAGTCGCGTCCTATACAAGATAAATCGCGACCGCTACATTTGAGAGCGGATGAAAGGCAATTACTATATTTTTTCTAGTAAACTAATCAAAAGCTGCCACGTGGACTGGTCGTTAGACACAAACGAATTTTCCTTATGAAATTTGGAAATCCTGACCGCAAAGAAGAAGTAGCGACCACGATTTCATCCTAACAAGCATTTAATGCAGAATCTGCCTAGCATGTCTCAAAGATTTGATGAGCTATGATCTGCAACGTCTCTTTGGTGAAGTTTGGGTATAAATACACCACTAAACAGACATGAATAAGGTTGCTAAGGAATTTATTACAAGTGATTAAAGCTCTCAATCTTTGCTACTAATTTCCTTCATTTTCTTTATGAAATTGTAATTGTTAGGTGTAAGCATTAAACACCAAGTTGTAAGGTTGTAGTGTTAGCCTACTAAAATACTCTAAGAAAGGTTAAGTGTGAGCCTAGTGAAACACTTGAATGAGATTGTGTGTTAGCCTAAAAACACATTATTTTAAGGTTGTGTGTGAGCCATCAAAACACAAGTTGTACAAGTTGGGTGTGAGCTTGAAAACACCTTGAGATAGTGAAATACCCAATTGGTTAATTAGGGAGTAGACGTAGGGTCAATTATACCCAAACCACTATAAATCGGT
>CATIWR010087611.1:0-20441 GCA_949677035.1 Omphalea diandra | reverse complement strand
TTTCACCACGAATTCGTCTGTCACATTTTGGCTTCTTCTTTTCCAAAGGTCACGACTGAGAATGGCGCCGCGATTTCGCCTGCTTGAATTTCAGCATGTCTTAACATGAGTCGCGGTCGCGATTTACATGTCACTTTGGAGTTTATCAACTCCTTTCATTTCTTCTTGAGAGATTTATTTATTTCTGCAAAATCAACACTTATTTGAAATATTAGTGATGATCAATCTACTTTGTCAAGATCAAAAGAGGTTATAGACTTAGGATTAATCATCCTAGTCCAACAATTGTGTGTCTAGGTTATATAAAAAGAATCAAGTCATTTGTGTAAGTATATCTATAGTTATTGCTATGAGAGCATAATAAGGTCAAACTGCCATATAAGGAAAATATGCATAAACACTAGGTCCACTTGCATGGAACATGCCATAGTTGCATACCAATCATTCATAATCATTTTGGCATACTTATAATGATATATGTATCATGTTAGGATTCAAACACTTTGAGGAAGGCCAATAGAGAGGACTAAACCTACAATAAAGGTTGGTCACATCAAAAGGTGAGTAAAAGCCATAATTGAATTCTAATGGGTATGTGATGACTTTATGATATGGTTATGTTTTGTTACATTTATATATGATTGAATTATGACATTTTACATGTGAATACAAGTCAAGTGAGAATTATATGCTATTAATGATTACTTGGTATACCATTGTGAATTAACACTGCCTATAGAGCTAAAAGGATGTTGTGACCAGCTTGTCAAACACTTGTAAATCACTTGGAAAAAAGGGGCCAACATGTCATATTGGCACATCATATTGATCAAATGATTCACTTGTTATATGTTGGCCAGCAAAATCAAATGTCATTTGAATCACATGAATTCCTAGGAGCAGTGTTTACCATACAAGGTCACAACAAAAATCAATCTATTGCATTTATACTTGCAAAATCAATTCTTATACTTGAAATGTATCCTTATGATAATTGATTATTGGTTGTTCCATAGGAATATGATTATTAGTTTTATTCATTGAGTTATGACTCACCGAATCACAATTATATTTTTCATATACTGAAACATAGGGTTTGGATACTTTAAAGCATAGAGTTTTGCATATAGACACATGGAGCACAGGTCATCGGCTGAATTCTAACTCTCTCTCCTTGTGTCATGTACATATATCTAGGTAGGAACTAGTTTATGGCCATTAGCCTTGAATATTAGTTAACATATATATACATTAAGTACATGTTGGGTTGAGTATGTATAAAGAATCAACCATTATGCATATGTATTTTTGGACATGAATGTCATGATTTGTAAATGAAAATGGTCGTTACATTAGGAAACCTTTCTTTTATAAAGTGTACCCAAATCCAATCTCCTAGTTTAAATACAACTTTAACTCTTCCCGTATTAGCCTTTTTAGCTACTTTTTCTTTCTTTTTTTCTATGTTCCAATGCAACTTATGATGCAACTATTTAACAAATTTAGCTTTCTTTTTACCTTTTATTTCTCCACACAAATTAGAAGGGATAGGGTAAAGATCTAAAGGACTCAATAGAATAAAACCATAATTAGTTTCAAAAAGACAATGATAAGTAAATGAATGAACACTCCTATTATATGTAAACTCTAAATGTGACAAACATTCTTTACTTGATTTCAAATTCTTTCTAATTATAATAAGCAATGTTGCCCTAGAGTCTCCCTATAGTCTTATTAACAATCTTAGTTTCTCCATCAATTAGTGGGTGACATGAAATAGAAAATATTAATTTAGTTCCCAATTTCCCTTACAATGTTTTTCAAAAGAAACTCAAAAACTTTATATCTCAATCAATAACAATAGTTCTAGGCATACCATGTAATCTCATAATTTCTTTGAAAAAACAAGTTAGTAACATGAATGGTATCATCAATTTTATGACATCGAATAAAGTAAGCCATTTTAGAAAAGTGATCAATAGCCACAAATCTACTATCATTACCACGTTTGGACTTAGGGAACCTCAGACAAAGTCCATAGAAATATTAATCTAAGGTATACGGAGAATGATTAAAGGCATGTAAAATACATGTGGTTTTGATTTAGACTTAGTTTGTTTACATGCAACACATCTATCACAAAGTCTTTGAACATCCACATGCATATTAAGCCAATAGAAGTGTTCATGCAAAACATCTAAAGTCTTTTAAACACCAAATTACCCTATTAGCCCACTCTTATAGGCATCCTAAGTAAGCAACTCAAGTAAAGAACTCTTACGCACACATAATTTATTATTTCTAAACAAGTATACATCATGTCTAAAGTACTTTTCAAAAGATCCTTTTTTGCAATTTGCAAAGAAAGCACCAAAATCATGATTTCAACATACAAATCCTTGATATACTAAAAACCTAACAATTTAATGTCCAAGATAGAAAGAAAAGTATATCTTTGAGATATGCATCGACCATTATGTTTTTCTTACATTGTTTGTATCTTATTACATATGGAAAAGACTTAATAAATTCACTTCATATAGTGTGTCTTTTATTTAATTTTTGTTGCCCCTTAAGGTACTTAAAAGACTCATGATTTGTATGAATTACAAACTATTTAGGCCAAAGATGGTGTTGTTATGTTTATGAAGCCCTAACCAATGCATGTTAAACATTAAGGTTATAAGTCTTATTTTAATGATTACAAACAAGTCATAGAACTAACTCTTGTCCAAGTTATTTATGTTAGATCTTGCAAGGACATGAGTTTTTTAGACTATGATGATTGGAGAAGGAACTATGGTTGAAAACTCAAAGTATTAGATAGTGAAGATTAGGGCAAGCTTAACTTAACAAAACAATGGGTGTTGTCTTCATCCAATAGGCATTGCTCATATTCCCAGTATGCATTTGACAACTTCCCATACATGGCTATGCATATTTACCTCGCAATAGGCATTGCATTTTCATAATAGGTATTAGACAAAGTGCCTTAGATTGAGCAAAACTTCATAAAACTCAAAATGGGCATTGGTCCTTCATTGTAGGCATTGAAAAATCTTTCTAGATTATGCCAAAGTCATTGGACCCCACAATAATGCACACTAAATATTTTAACAGGAATTCAGTATATCTAATAGGCATTAGAAGATCACCAATATGAGTGAAAAATGCTCTAGGCAGAGCTATTAGCTTTAGACCCCTCAATAAGGGACATTTATATCTCAACAGGCATTGAAGGTGCTACCAACAGGCATTGTAAATCCTCCAACAACCATTAAACTCCAACAAGCATTAAAGTTTAAAAATAACAACCATTATTTTTACCTAACAGTCATTAGAGAAAAAAATGGATAAAATAAATGTACAAGTCAAAGGAGGAGCCTTGAGCCAACTTCTCTCTATTAACTAGTCCCAATGGGCATTTCATTCGAGCCAATGATTGTTGAAGATGTATTTTGTTAACAACCACCCCTTTGCATGAAATCAATTATGGTTGATGCCTTAGCAATGGGCATGGAGGTCATTCAACCGACATTGTTAGTCTATAGTTGTAATGTACAATGACATTTCTTTTTCTAATGGCTAGTTCTTTGTTCATGGTATAAAAGGACCCACTCTTAACATATATAAATAGAGAACTATTCCATTAAGCAAGCATTTTATTGTTAAAGCTTTTCTCAATCAAAAAGATGAATAATGAGTGATCTAACAATTAAAAGAAATTAGCTTACAAGAGTTAACTTTAAAATAGAGTTTGAAGAATAAGCTTTTCAAAAATTATCTTCACATTTCAAACTCATCAAGCATATCTTGTGAGAAGTACTTAAAGTGTCTTTATTACTTGAGTAAAAAAGTTTTCCTCCTTTTTAAAGTGTTGTATTTAGTTTAAGGAAACATTAGGTTGGGAAACCTTGAAAACCAGATGTTATGAAATGTTGGCCCTAGGCACCAAGAAAGGGGGAAGGGGAGGGGGTTGAATTGGTGTATAAAAATTAAAAATAGGAAAGGGGGAAGAGAAATGAGTAGAAAAGAAACACAAAATTTATAGTGGTTCGGGTATAAACGACCCTATGTCCACTCTCCAATTCTTAGAAATTAGGTGTTTCACTATCTTTCAAAGGTGTTTTCACTTGTGTTTTGAAGGCTCACACAATAACCTATACTTTTGTGTTTTTAGGCTTACACAACAACCTTTACACTTGTGTTTTAACATGCTTACACAACAACCTCGCTTAGTGTTTTGACAGGCTCACACTATAACCTATTACAATTCGTGTTTATGCTCACACCTAACAATGACTTAAAGAATAGAAAAGATTGAGTAGCAAAATTGAAAGAGTTTAAGTACAAAGTTATCAATTCTTTTGCATTTACATATGTTTGGTAAGGTGTTTATAGCCTCTACCCACCAAAGAGACGTTGCAATAAAATTGGTACAAAATCATCAAAGTGTGCTAGACAGATTTTCGCATTAAATGCTTGACAGTCTTAATTCGCGGTCACTACTACTCGTTAGTACTCGCGAAATCCAAATTCCATACGAAAACCCCATTTGTGTCTAACGACTAGTCCACGTGGCAGCTTCTCATTAATACACTAGAAAAATATAGTCGTTGCCTTTCACCTGCTCTGAAAAGTAGCGGTCGCAATATTTCTTATACAAATCGCGACTAAGGACGTGAATTCATCTGCCAAAAGTGTTCATCTTCTTTTTTGGATTTGCGGTCGCTACAAACAACTTCCCATCACGATTTTTGACTTCTAATGGTTACTTGGGACACTTGTTAAGTTGTGGCTCTAGACTTGATTCCCTCTTAAGTTACTTTGAAATTCGCGATCACGACTGAGGCATGACTTACACCGTGAATTCATCTGTGACTTCGGCTTTCCTTTCTTTGAATTGGTCACGGTAGATAAGTGGCCCGTGAATATGTCTGTCCATTTTGTCAACCTACCTTGGCCTTGTTCGCGGTCACTATTTATCAAGTTGCGATCGCGAATTACAAGGCACTAGCTTACTTTGGAGATTTTTTAACTTCATCCAACTTCTAATGTAAAAATTAACTAAAAATTGCAAAACAACACTTAATTTGAAACATTAGAATTGATCAATCCCCTTTGTCAATATAAAAAGAGGTCCAAGACTTAAGGTTTACCACCCTATTCCAATAATCTCCCCTTTTTTTATTTTGACAACATAGATTGATCATAAGTGAAAAATAATACAGAAATGTGAAGTTAGAGTATTGTATGAATGAATGCTTAAGATGAAACTTCTAAGTTTTGGCATTCAATCAAGCAAAGTGAAATTTCTAAAAAGCTAAGTATGATGCTCTCCCTTAACATATGCTATAATTTTCAAGTAATATTCCTTAAAATACTTATTATCTCTCCCCCTTTGGCAAGATAAAAAAGAGAGGGTAAGGGAAAAGAGAAACAATTATAAGCATACATAAGGAGTAAAAGAAGAATACTTTTATAAAGATAAAATGCATCACACATAAGACAATGTATTGCAAGAAAACAACTTTTTTATTTACATAATTGTGGGATCATAATATTTGTTAAAAAACATAAGAAAAATGAAAAACAAATACAAAAGATCCCTAATCTAGAGTAGTAGAGAATCATCTTCGGAAGATGGTGTCTCTTTTGCTTGTGTTTCTCCCTCAACTTCATCCCCAACCTCAATGTCATCTTCATTGCCATCTCCATCTTGCGTATCTTCAAATTTGGTGAAGTCTGATAGATGGCAAGGAGGAACTCTTAGTTTCTCTTGGAGATCCACCATATCGTTGTGAAGATGTGAAAGGAAGATGAACCTTCTCTTCATGGTCCTCAATAGTTTATCCAACTTTTGATTAATAGTGGCAAGAGACAACTTTGTCTTGGCTTTTGGTTGAGGAGGAGGGACTTGTATGGTGCCTTCTTCAATCTGAAGCCTCTTTCTCTTCGAAGCTTGGGAGGTCTCCATCTTCTTTGCCCCTATCGCACTAAGAGTATAAACATATATGTCCGGATGATTTTCCTTGGCGTTTATGAGATAGGTTATGTTTAGGAAGTTTTGAGAAGGAAGGAGCTTTTTGGTAAGGAATTTCTCTTTCTCCTTATCAAGTGCTCCAACAAAATGGTAGATGATTATTATGTGGGAAGGCAAGAGAAACTGGCTTTTGGGTTTCATACTCATGTGGATCAATTGATCCACAAGGTAATGGCCAGTTTGGATTGGTTTGTTCTTGACAAGGCAAAACAAGAATGCCAAGTCTTTTTAAGAAACCTTCTTATTACCATAACCTCTTGCGTTTACGGAGAAGGTGATAATGTGATGAAGGATCCAAAAGGGTAGAGATTTGATGTGTTTGGATTGAGAAGAGCGAGGGTCGTGTTTGGTTTCAATAGAAATCTCTGACCAAAATTCGGAGTAGATAACGTCAAGTGCAGAGATGATGAAGGGAATGTGTTATCTGACTTGCAAGTTAAAAGGTAATGTAGAAAGGGTCACCAAAAGCCCAAAACACTAACCCGTATTAGCCAACTCTCGAATCGAGTTTTCGGCTTAGTTGCATGGTGCACATAAACTCTAGTGCAACCTCCTCGTATTCAGGTTCATCTCGAAATATGAACTCCTTCCATCCTAAGTTAGAGAGAAAGGCTCTAATTTCAGCATTGATGCCCAAAGTTTCTAGCATGAATGTTAATGGAATCTTATTTGGGAGAATGACCTTGGAAGAGTTTGCCTTGAATCTTTCTTTTTCTTCCTTGGTTATTCCCTTAATGAGATGGAGGGCAGGAGGTGCAGAGGGTTGAGCCACTGCCTTGCCTTTGTCTGCGTTGGAGAACTTCTTAGGAGCTATAGCAAAAGGGAGAAAGCTTGATAATTTAGAGAGATTTTAAGAGAGAGAGTTGATGTTTGGAAGTGGAGTGAGGATAGTACTGTTAAAGGAGGTATTTATAGGCTTTGAAGGGGTGTGAAAATGGTCAAAAATGGCTAGAAATGGATTAAATGAAGAGAGGAAACGGTTAGTAGTCAAATCACTTAATTGCATATGCGGTTACTCTAATTCACATCCATGAATTCATGAGTCAAGATCGCGAATTTCAAAAAATGTGAGCAACGGACAAATTTTCCTCAAGAAAAAGTGCGTCAACAGTCACATTTTTTGAAAACTGACCAAAAATTACGATGGAGAGGAAATTTCGCGACCACAAATTGACATTTGACAACCGGGTGAAATTGACTTGTAATTCGTGATCGTGAAAAGTAAATAGTGACCGCGAATTATGAGTCAGCAAGGATAAGAATTGAAAAACCAATTTTTGAAAAATGAAAAATTGTGATCCACAGGAAAATACATACATCAATGTTACAAATCAACAAATACTAATAACCATAGCAATATTACACAGGAGATCAAAAATTTTCACTTTAGGGAGCTTCCATCAAGCATTTCCAATTCTCTCTTGATGAAATTCAACCTTTCTTCATTTAGAGATTTGGTGAAAATATCTGCAAGTTGATGATTTGTGTCAATAAATTCCAACACAACATCACCTTTTTACACATGATCTCTAAGAAAATGATGTTTAATGTCTATGTGCTTGCTTCTAGAGTGTTGGATGGGATTCTTAGAGAGATTAATAGCACTTGTGTTATCACATTTAATGGGAATGTGATTAATCACTTTGCCAAAATCCTTCAATTATTGTTTCATCCAAAGAACTTGGGTGCAACAACAACCCGCCACCACATACTCGGCTTCAGCGGTGGATAAAGCAATTGATACTTGCTTTTTACTAAACCAATAAACTAGACATTCACCTATAAATTGGCAAGTTTCGAAAGTGTTTTTTTCTATCTAATAAGCTACCAGCATAATCCGCATCTGAATACCCTATAAGGCTAAATGAAGAATCCCTAGGATACCATAGCCCTAAGTGTATAGTGTCATGCAAATACTTAAATATCCTTTTAATAGCATTCAAATGAGACTCTTTAGGGAAGGATTGAAATGTAGCACATATGCAAACACTAAACATGATATCTGGCCTAGAAGCAATAAGATAAAGTAGAGATTTAATCATACCTCGATATCTCTTTTCATCTACCACCTTACCCTATTCATCCTTATCTAGCTTGATGGTACTGCTCATTGGCGTTTTAGCTACCTTGCAACCATCCATGTCAAATTTCTTTAGCATCTCCTTTGTATACTTGGCTTGGTTGATGAAGAACCCTTTTTTGGATTTCTTGATTTGTAGACTAAGAAAGAATTTGAGCTCTCCCATTATGCTCATTCAAATTCCCTAGTCATACACTTAGCAAAATTCTCACAAAGAGATTCATTAGTAGCACCAAAGATAATATCATCAACATAGATTTGAACTATTAATGTATCATGCTTGTGTTTTTGACAAAAAGTGTGGTGTCCACCTTTACTTTCTCAAAATCATTTTTCAAGAGAAATAAACTAAGCCTTTCATACCAAGCTCTCGGAGCTTGTTTTAATCCATATAAGGCTTTGTTCAATTTGAAAACATGGTTTGGAAAACAATAAAACTCAAAACTAGGAGGTTGTTTAACATAGACTTCCTTCTCTATAATGCCATTCAAAAAAGCACTTTTCACATCCATTTCAAAAAGTTTAAAATGCATATGACATGCAAATGCTAAGAGAATCCTAATGGTCTCTAATCTTGTTATGGGGGCAAAGGTTTCATCATAATCTATGCCTTTCGCTTGGTTGTATCCCTTAGTAACCAATCTAGCTTTGTTTCTAGTAATGAGACCTTGCTCATCTAACTTATTCCTAAACACCCACTTACAACCTATAATTGGGTGTTCTTTAGGCCTAGGGACAAGTTTCCATACCTTGTTTCTCTCAAATTGATTGAGTTCTTCTTGCATAGCAAGTACCCAACTCTCATTTTAATGAGCCTCATCAATTGACTTTGGCTCAAGTTGTGAAACAAATGCAAGATTATTATCTAAATGATGAAGTTGAGATCTAGTACGTACACCCTTAGAAGTATCACCAATAATTAAGTCCTTGGGATGATACTTGGAGAATCTCCAACCTTTAGGTAGATCTTGGCTTGGCTCTACTTATTGTTGATAATGTTGGTCTTCATCTACTCTTGATGAATCACCTTCTTTTTTATCTTTATCAACTCTTCTTATAGAATCATCCAATTCTAGCTTTTTAAGATCACCTACAAGATCATCAACAAAGATACCCTTCCCAAGATCAAGTTTACTAGAGTCATCAAAGACAACATTCATAGATTCTTCAACTACCATTGTACTTTTATTAAAGACTTTATATGCTTTACTTATGGTGGAATAACCTAAGAAGATTCCTTCATTGGAATAGGAAATAAATTTCCCAAGATTATCTTTGGTGTTCAAAATATAGCACTTACATCCAAATACTCTAAGTTATGAGATCTTAGGTTTTCCACCATTCCAAAACTCATAGGAAGTTTTATTGAGAATGGGTCTTTTGAAAACTCTATTTGCAATATAACATGAGGTATTAATGGCTTCGGCCCAAAAGTAATTTGGCAAGGAATACTCATTAAGCATTATTCTAGTCATTTCTACCAATGTTCTATTTTCTCTTTCTACAACACCATTTTATTGTGGTGTTCTAGGATTTGAAAAATTATGAAAAACTCCATTCTCCAAATAATAATTTTCAAATGACTCATTTTGAAATTCCTTTCCGTGGTCACTTCTAATAGAAGATATGAAGTAACCTTTTTCTTTTTGAACCCTTTTTGCAAAACTTTTGAAAACATCAAATGAATCATTCTTATGAGCTAGAAAAGATACCCAAGTGAACCTAGAGTAGTCATCTACAAAGACTAGTGCATAATGCTTTCCACTTAAGCTAGCACTTCTAGTAGGTCCTACCAAGTCCATATGGATAAGTTGAAGTGGTCTAGATGTACTTACAACATTTTTGGCTTTTTGAGAGGCATGGTGTTGCTTCCCCATTTGGCATGGACCACATGTCTTGTCTTTGGAGAAGCTTAGCTTGGGAAGTCCTTCCACTAACTTTCCTTTGGATAGGCTTTGAAGAAGATCCATGCTTGCATGCCTAAGCCTTTTATACCACAACCAAGCTTCATTGCTCAAAGACATAAGACACTTAAAAGATTGGTTAGCCAAATTATCTAATTCAATTGAGTAGGTATTGCCTTTCCTTTCACCCTTGAAAATAACATAACCATCTACTAAAATGGTGACTCGACATTCCCTTAGATCAAAGGTGACTTTATTACCTTTGTCACACAATTGACTTGCACTCAACAAATTATGTTGTAAGCCACTAACTAAAAGAACATTATCAATAAAAGAACATCCATCCTTACCAATGGTTCCAATGCCAATTACCTTACCCTTGGCATTGTTACCAAATGTGGCATCTCCACCTTATTTTTCTTTCAATGTCATGAATAGTTTTCTATTTCTAGTCATGTTCTTGGAATATCCACTATCCATATGCGAATTGTTTGATTTGGTGGTTACCACATTCCCTTACATAATTATAGTAAGTTACCTTTTCTTAGGTACCCAAGCATACTTAGGTCTTTAGGGATTAGAAGACAAAGGGTCCTCCAATTTGAGGTGAGCCTTCCTAATATGACAATGAATGTTAATATTTCCAAATCTCATGCAATAATGGCATTGGAGTTTAGACTTAGAAGTCTTTCTCCTTTGCACAAATTTAGTATGAGTAGGAGGCCTTCTCATACCTTGGTCATGTGAATGCATACATGAACATGTATGATGAGCAGGCATAGAAAATTTTTTATGAGTATGACCATGCTTTTTATTGCAAATGTAGGCATGGTTAGCTATTTGTTCTTGGCTCCAGAGCTTGCTAGAGCCTTCCTTTTGCCCTTGGGCTTAGGATGCTTAGTGATAGGAGCACTTTTCTTCCTAATTGCCTCAATGCTAGATGTTTAAGGTTCTGAAGATTTAATAAATGTGGTATGAGATGATGAGGAGGCTCCATTGAAGCCTAAACCATGTCTAACTAGTGGTGGTCTTTGTGACACAATCAATGTGTTTAAGGCTTCTTTTCCTTTATGGAACTTAGAGATTGAGCTTCTAAGCTCAATGACTTCTTTAAGAGTGTCATTCTCCTTTCTTAATGAAGCCATTGAAGAAGATGATGTGGAAAGTTTTTCCACTGAGTTTTTGAGTTCTTCATTAGAAGTTCTCAACTCATTTACAATATCACTAAGAGTCTTGTATTCATCTTCTAATTTTTAACACCTTTTCTTATAAGTTATACTTGTCACATCTCATATGCTTAGAGCCTCTAGAAGCTCTTCATCTATCTCATCAAATTCGAAATCATAATGAGAATAAGAAGAAGTACTTACCTCATTTGCAAAATCTTTTTGTGCCATGAAATATATTTTGGCAACCTCTCCTTCTTCCTCTTCTTCACTTGAGCTTTCATCCCCAGTGGCTGAAAAACTCTTTTTCTTCTCCTTGTCTCATCTCTTCTTCTTCTTTAATTTGGGACACTCATTCTTGATGTGGCCTTGCTTACCACATTCATAACAAGTGACATCGTTGGATTTCTCTCTTGGATTAGGAGTTGTCTTCTTGAAGCCTTTTCTTTCTTTTCTTCTCTTGATCAACTCCTTTGCCCTCCTATAGAGCATTGCTAGCGCCTCTTCTTCCTTGTCATTTTCTTCATCACTTGAGGTGATCTCTACCTCCTTCTCTTTTGTTAAAGCTTTAAGAGCCATGGTTTTTCTCTCTTTTTATGATTTGAGTCCTTGGCCTCTTAGCCTATTCATTTGTTCATTTTTTTGTAAGGCCAACTCATGAGTTAAGAGTTTGCCTATCAACACATCGGTTGGAACCTTTCCAATCTCCAAATTAGACTCTTGTGTCCTGCAAACTCTAGCACCAAATTTATCTAAAGGAAGAATTTTAAGGATTTTTGTGTTTAGCTCATAGATAGTGAGAGCTCTTCCAAATTTCTTTATGTTGGTGACAATGGACAAGAGCCTATTTGTCATTTTTGTGATGCTTTCATTATCCTTCATCATGAAGAGTTCTCATTCGGTGACATTCTCATTCGGTGACATACATCTCCAAACTGCTTGATTTGACTAGAGTTATGCCTTCATGATAGTTCTCTAGAGTCTTCCAAATGGCATGTGTTGTTTGACAATGTTGCACTCTTCCAATCTCTTCTCTAGAGAGTGAGCTTAAAAGAATGGTCATTGCTCTCTTGTTCTTACCATTTGATCTTCGGTGAGTTTCAACCCAATCTTCGCTTGGGTTAATTCTTCATTACCATCCACAACTCTAGTGGGTGGCTTCCATTCCTTGATGACCACATCCCAAAGGTCCACCACATTTATGTTAAGATAGATCTCCATCCTATACTTCCAATGAGTATAGTCTGCTCCATCAAAGTGTGGCTTAAGTTGTGAGTTGATTCCTTTTTATGCCATGATCGTTGTTCACCCAATGAAGGTTTGATTATGAAGCTTGGCTCTAATACCACTTGTTGGCCTTAGGCACCAAGAAGAGGGGGGTTGAATTGGTGTATAAAAATTAAAAACATGAAAGAAAGAAGAGAAATGAGTAGAAAAGAAACATAAAATTTATAGTGGTTCAGGTATAAATGACCCTACGTCCACTCCCCAATTCTTAGAAACTATCTTTCAAAGGTGTTTTCAAGCTTACACTAAACTTTTACACTTGTGTTTTGAAGGCTCACACAACAACCTATACTCTTGTGTTTTTAGGCTTACACAACAACCTTTACACTTGTATTTTAATAGGCTCACACAACAACCTCTCTTAGTGTTTTGACAGGCTCACACTATAACCTATTACAATTGATGTTTATGTTCACACCCAACAGTGACTTAAAGAATAGAAAAGATTGAGTAGCAAAATTGTAAGAGTTTGGGTACAAAGTTATCAATTCTCTAGTATTTACATCTGTTTGGTGAAGTATTTATAGCCTCTACACACTAAAGAGATGTTGCAATAAAACTGGTACCAAATCATCAAAGTGTTCTAGACAGATTTTCACATTAAATGTTTGACAGTCTTAATTTGAGGTCGCTACTACTCACTAGTGATCGCAAAATCCAAATTCCATACGAAAAACCTCATTTGTGTCTAGCGGCTAGTCCACTTGGCATATTCTTATTAGTTCACTAGGAAAATATAGTCATTGCCTTTCACCTGCTCTCAAAAGTAGCGGCTGCAATATTTCTTGTACAGGTCATGACTAAGGATGCGAATTCATATGCCAAAAGTGTTCATCTTCTTCTTTTGGATTCGCGATCGCTACCAACAACTTCCCATCGCAATTTTTGACTTCCAACGATTACCTAGGACACTTGTCAAGTTGTGGTTGTAGACTTGATTCCTTTTTGATTTACTTTGAAATTCATTGTCACGACTGAGGCATGATTTACATCGCGAATTCATTTGTGACTCTGACTTTTCTTTCTTTGAATTGGTCACAGCAGAGAAGTGGCTCATGAATATGTCTGTCTATTTTGTCAACCTTCCTTAGTCTAGTTCACGGTCACGATTTATCAAGTTACAGTTGCGAATTACAAGGCACTAGCTTGCTTTGGAGATTACTGCAAAACAACATTTAATTTGAAACATTAGAATTGATCAATCCCTTTTGTCAAGATCAAAAGAGGTCCAAGACTTAAGGTTAATGACCCTAGTCCAACATGAAAGATTTAAAGTAGTGCCTAAAAACTACTTTGGGTTAAGGTTAAGTAGTATTTTTGATCTACTTGTAAGAGTTGATAGAGCCTAAGAATTTCTCTCTTGTAAAGACTTGGCAAGTACTTGAAAACTTACTTATGTAAAGGTTGTTGATAACACCTTAAGTTATCAATAAAGCGAAGGCTCTAGTAGAAATACTAAAGGAGCAGAAGTAGGCAAGTTATGTTAAACCTTTATATATCTTGTGTCCTAATTCTTCTTATATTTTTGCACTTATTTTTAATTTGTATTACTTATCATGCCCTATTTAACCCCCTTTCTAGGGAACCAAGGGATAATAATTAGTATCATAGCAAGTCTCTTAATCAAAGCATAAGTAAACAGAGCAAAGATCATGGCAAGTCATGAAGAATCGCAATCCATCCATGAGCCTCCATTCTGTAAGGGAGATGGCTATGGCTACTGAAAGAATCAAATGGAGATCTTCCTTACTACTAGAAGAATCGTATGGAGATCTTCCTTAGCAATATAGCCATTAACCTATGGGACATTATTGAAGAAGGAAAAGAAGTTCCAACAAAGCTAGTTAGAGATGTTCTTGTACTTAAGCCAAAAAGTTTATGGACTGCTAAAGAAGAAAAGGCATACTTAAGGAACATAAGAGTAATGCATGTTCTTTTCTATGCAATCCATAAGTCTCAATATGCTAAGTAACAAATATGCGCATTAGCCAATGAGATATAGGATAAATTGTAAACTAAACATGAAGGAGCCAGTGAAGTAAAGAAGAAAAAGATACAAATGCACACATACATGTAAGAAATATTTGTATACCATCCTGGTGAAACTATAACTAAGATGTACAAGAGGTTTATATACATTATAGGGGACTCTCAAGACCTTGGGAAAATTATATACTAATAAGGACATGGTAGCAAAAATTCTGAAAACACTTCCCAAAGATAAGTGAGGATCTAAAAAGACAATTATAGAGGAAGCTAGCAAACTGGAAGTCTAATCATTTAATGAGCTTATGGAAAAGTCATTGGCTCATGAAATCACCATTGAAAATCATGTTGAAAACATAAGGATGAGAGAGAAAGACTTGGCTCTGAAAACTAAAGAGATACATTCTAAATCTCCATCCACCTCTTATTTATGAACATCTTCCTCTAGTGATGATGAAGATAGTAGTGAAGATGAACATCTTTCCTTCATCACCAATCAAGTAAAGAAATTATTCTCAAACAAAAAAGGTAGAAAGGCAACAAACTATAAGAAGAGAGGCACTACGAGTCAACTTACCTGTTATGGATGCAATGAGAAAGGCATATAAAATCAGATTGTCTTAACATCAAGAAAAGCAACTTCCTCACTAAAAAACACACTTTCAAGAAAGGAAAGGAAGTCTACGAATCTACTTAGGATGACACTAGTGATTTTGAACTTGATGAAGATGAAAAAAAGAAAAAAGGAACTTGCCAACCTTATTTTATGGCAACTAAGGAGTAATCAAATGAATCCTTAAGTGAACACACATCTAGCAGTGATAGTGATAACAATCGTGACAAAGAGGTAAATCTTTTTTTATTCCTACTCTAGAGATAAGTTATACTCTATAATCACCAAGTTCACTATGAGCATTTAGACTCTCAAGTCTAACACCTATTCTATTTAAAAAAAGAATAAATCCTTGAAAGAAAGTGCTAAGAGTCAAGAAACTTTAGCTAAAGAGGTAAAGTCTCTCACAATTGAGAACCTTAAACTGAAGGAAAATCTCAACAAGTTCACTAAATGAAATGAGAAGTTATACTCTATCTTCAAAGCTCAAAGGAGCCCATCCATCAAATATGGATTAGGATATAATGTCATTACTTCAAAGACTCCCTCTTCTTCTTAAAATGTCTTTGTTAAGGCCAAAAGGATAATGGTTCTAACTATGTTATGAAACAAAAAAAATTTTAAGAAGGGAAATGCCACTAGCAATGGCTAAAGAGGGAAGTCGCAATATATTCACACACTATTGAGAAATGCTTTCTATATAACACATTATGCCAATATGTATCACTCTTGCCAGACTAAGGGACAAAGTGTACAAAGATAAAAAAAAAAAAAAAATTGCATTATTATGGATACAGAGACACACAACATAAGAAAGTTTCTCATATGAGAAATACGCCTAGACACATTGCTCAAAGAAGCTACAAGTCTGAGAGACACTATATGTATGCACCACCTAGAAGTAGGATATTATCTCACTTTGATGGTGATTATTTCTATTGTTGTATATATGGCTATATTGCCTATCATTGCTAATCTAGAAGGCATGATAAGTAGCTGGCAAGAGCTAACCCCTTACGACCTAATAAGGTTTGGGTACCTAAGACATGATTCTTCTTATTTGCAAATGTGCTAAAAATCCCAAGTTAGAGAGTAAGGGTGGTATCTTGATAGTGGATGTTCAAAACACATGATAGGAGAAAGAAGTTCTTCACATAATAGGAAAATATTAAAGGTCTTCAAAATGTTTCCTTTAAAGACAATGGCAAAACCAAAAATTATTGACATAGGTAAAATGAGTAAGGATGATGACTCACCTATCCTTGATAAAGTACTACTTGTTAATGGACTCAAACACAATTTGCTAAGTGTAAGTAAGTTATGTGCAAAGGGCTTAAGGTTATGTTTGAGCCACAAGTATGTTATGTATCAAGGATGAGTGACAACAAAATTGTATTGTTTAATAGAATGGTTCATAATATTTATGTGATTGATTTAAACTATCTTGTTAATCATAATGCAAAGTGTTTAGTTTCTATAGTGGATGAAGGTAAAACCTGGCATAGAAAGGAAGAATATGCTAGCATGGAACTTCTAAACAAGCTATAGAGAAGAAACTTTGTTAAAGGTCTACCAGAAATCAAGTTTGTAAAGGAAGGAGTTTGTGAAGCATGTTTAAAAAATAAACAAATTAAATCCTCGTTCAAAGCCAAGAATAAGGTAAGTTCTTCTAGACCATTACAATTGCTTCACATGGATCTGTTTGGCCTACTAGGGTAACTAGCATAGGAGATAAGCATTATGCATTTGTCATAGTAGATGATTACTCTAGATATACTTGGGTATTATTCCTCCCTCATAAGGATTCTTATTTTGATGTATTTAAGACCTTTTCCAAGAGAATTTGAAACCAAAAGGATTTGAAAATCTATTCCATTAGAAGTGACCATATAGGAGAGCTTGAGAATGCTAAGTTTCATAGATTTTATGATGGGTATGATATCTCAGATAACTTCTCAACTCCTGGAACACCACAATAAAATGGTGTGGCAGAAAGGAAGAATAAAAATCTTCAAGAAATGGTTAGAACCATAATGAATGTGTATAATCTTCATAAGTACCTTTGCCCTAAAGTTGTTAACACTTCTTTTTATGTCTTAAATAAAGTCTTAGTGATACCGTAGAAAAAGAAAACTCCCTACGAGCTATGGAATAATAGAAAGTCCATAATTGCATATTTCAAAATTTTTAGTTACATGTGTTTTATTCTAAACACTAATGACAACCTTGGTAATTTTGACTCCAAATCCGATGAAGGAATTTCCCTTGGATACTCTACCACTTACAAAGGTATAAAGTCTTCAATAAGAGAACACTTGTTATAAAAGAGTCTATATATGTTGTATTTGATGATTCTGACGCCACTTCTTTAAGAAAAGAAGATGTTGATGGTCTTACAAGTCTCATGAGTGAACTAAACATTAGAAAAGAATGAAAGAATATGGATAAGCTGCAAGACATGAGGAATGAAAGAAATGTTGACCCACCTCTTCCTACTCATAGTGAAGAGCAAACTCAATTGGAAAAGGATTAGATTTTTAGGAAAGATCACCCAAGAGATCTTATCATTAGTGGTCCATCGAGTCGAGTAATAACTAGATCATCTTTTAGAAATGTATGTACTAACCTTGCTTCTATATCTCTTATTGAGCTTAAGACTATAGATAAGACCATTAGAAATGAACATTGGGCTATTACTATGTAAGAAGAACTCAATCAATTTAAAAGAAATAAAGTATGGACCTTAGTTCCTAGACCTCATAACCATTTTATTATTAGAACCAAATGGGTCTATAGAAATAAGCTTGATGAACATAAAAACATTATTAGGAACAAGGCTTGGTTAGTAGCCAAAGGCTATAACCAAGGAGAAGGGATTGATTTTGATGAGACTTTTGCACCTATAACAAGACTTGAATTCTAATTACATTTGCATCTCACAATGGATGTCAATAGTGTTTTTCTCAATAGGTACATTAATGAGAAAATTTATGGTGAACAACCTTCTAAAGCCATTTCTTTTATAATCATGTGTTCAAGCTAACCAAAGCCTTATATGGCTTAAAGAAAGCTCCAAGAGATTGGTATAAGAGATTGAACAACTTTATTGTGGAAAAAGATTTCTCTAAAGGTTTGGTCCACACAACTCTTTTTTTCTAAGAAAAAGAATAGGGAGTTATTATTAGTGCAAATATATGTAAATAATATCACATTTGGTGCTACTAATGTCTGCTTATATGAAGATTATTTTAAAGTAATGAAGAGTGAGTTTAAAATGAGCATGATGGGAGAACTCAAATTCTTCTTAGATTACAAAGCAAACAAGGAAAAGAAGGAATCTTCATCAACCAACCAAATATATAAAGGAACTAATCCAAAGATTTTCCATGGACAACAACAAACCTTATAAAACTCTGATGAACACCAACATCAAGCTAAGCATGGATGAACATGGTAAAAATATGGACCAAAAGCTATATATAAGTACGATTGGTAGTCTATTCTATCTCATAGTCTTAAGGCCTAATAATATGTTCAGTGTTTGCTTATGTGTTAGATATCAATCGAATCCTAAAGAGTATCACACATATACTTAAGTATCTTATTAGTACCCCTAATTAGGACTTTGGTATCCTAAGAGTTCTTCATTTGAGTTAAATGTTTTTTTTATGTTGATTTTATTGGGTGTATCTTTGATAGAAATAGCACTTCAAGCACATGTTAATTACTTAGTCAATGCTTAGTGTCTTAGAGTAGCAAAAGGCAAAATTTAGTTACTTTATCAACTACTGAAGCCGAATATGTAGCGACTGGCCTATGTTGTGCCCAAATCTTATGGATGAAACAAAAACTTCTTAATTATAATATAACATCCCTATCCACATTCATTGGCATTCTCACATTAACTTATTCATTGTATAAATGATTTGCAATCCCATATGAACATAAGGATTGGATAAATGAACATTTAGATATGTGAATTGGATAAGCACAGCAATGACACTTGCACCATTGCATTTGTTACACTTGAACATAGATGTAATATTTGCACAGTTGCATTATGTTATATGTATGTTATAGTATCATAAATAATGGTGTTTTATATCTTATTTAAAAGTATAAGGAGCATATAGGGATTAGGAGATGGATGGATGTAATGAAAGAGTGAAGAAGATAGACTAAAAGAGGAAAAGTGAACTTTCAACAATGGAAGTGAAACAATTGTGATTTTGTCTTGTTACTGTAGGTTTCCAAGTGAAAATTTTCATCATTTAGGACCAAAATAGAGAAGTTAAACATATGAGGCAGCAGAAAAAAGTGAGATTTGAGGAAGAAAGAAAGAAAGGAAGAAGAAAAAGAAAAAGAAGAAGAAGGAGAAGGAGAAGAGTGAGATGCCTAGGAAGGATTCCTAAGCCTTTCTGGTTTTGGAAAATATGTAAGTTAATTTATCTTCTTCCCAAATGAAAGTACTCCCTCATGACATGTTAACCAAGCATGGTTAGCAAGAATTATGGAGTATTTGACGTAGAGCTTATGTACGGAAGTTGAAATTCAAGAGAAACAAGAGCTGATTGTGTTGGTTTTGTTGTTAGAGAAAAACTTTATTCCCACAGAGGAATTAGAGAAAGTGTAAAACATTAAAGTTGTAGCTTTATGCCTCATATAGATACATGTAAAACAGTTTTTCTTAATTTTGTGTGTGTGAGGAGATATGGGTCCTTCATTAAGGCTGGTTCACAACTAACTAAAATCACCTCAGTCTATCTATTTTCATATATTTTGATGACCTTATATGCGGATTTGGACAAAGTGCAACACATGAAACATGTATGGTTATATCCCATCTAAATGCTTGTAAATCATTTTTGCTTGATTTATTGTGTGAAAAGAAATATGGTTTATTGATTGTGACTGACCCTGAACCCAATGGAACTTCATCAGTCTTATAATTATGTTTTCCAATAATATGATAGATTTTGAATTTGATGCTCCCCCTCAACTTATGCTATAAATTTTGAGACTTAAATGTTTTTCCCTTTAGGCTTAGGTCATGCACTCTCTCTCTCTCTCTCTCCCCCTTTGGCAAGATTAACAAGAGGAGGAATTAGGGAGAAAGTAAAACTCATGCATAAGTAATAGTAAGGAGCAAAAGTAAATATAAAAAGCAATCACATAAGATCACAATATAACAAAGAAAACACTTTTTATTTATTTATAACTATGGGATCACAAGCTTTTAAACAAACAAAAAGAAAGTACAAAGAGATCCCTAAACTAGAAAGTAGAAGACTCATCACTAGAGGTGTCTTCCACTTGAGCAGGAGCGGTTCCCTCGACTTTATCTCCATCTTCAACATCGTCT
>CATIWR010087604.1:0-26620 GCA_949677035.1 Omphalea diandra | reverse complement strand
TGAATTGTTTTACTAAGGTAGTTGTTTTGGAATCTCCAAATCATACAAGGGTTGTTTTTCAAGGGGAAAGGCAAATTGTACCTGCATGTCTAGTTTCTGCTATCAAGGCTTTTAGCCTGATTAAAAGTGGCTGTGAGGCTTATTTGGCACATGTGGTACACACAAGGTTAACAAATGAATTACTTGAGAATATTTTCATGGTGAATGAGTTTCCAGATGTGTTCCTAACTGACTTACCTAGTTTGCCACCATATAGGGAGATAGAATTCACAATTGAGTTAGTCCCAAGAACTGCACCGATATCCATACCACCTTATAGGATGGCTCCAACTGGGTTAAGAGAATAAAGACCCAATTGCAGGAACTACTTGAAAAAGGATTCAATAAACCTAGTGTGTCACCATGGAGTGCTCCAGTAGTATTTGTTAAAAAGAAAGATGGGACAATGAGGCTGTGTATTGATTACAGGTAGTTAAATCAGGTCACTGTGAAGAATAAGTATCATTTACCAAGGATAGATGATCTGTTTGACCAGTTACAATGAACACGAATGTTTTCTAAAATTGACCTAAAATCAGGATATTATCAGCTCAAAATTTCAAACTCGGATGTATCGAAGATAGCTTTTCGAACCATATATGGGCATTATGAATTTTTTGTGATGCCATTTGGTTAGACTAATGCACTAGCAGTGTTTATGGCTCTTATGAACAAAGTGTTCTAGCCTTACTTAGACAAATTTGTAATTGTGTTCATTGATGACATACTAGTGTATTCAAGGAGCAGAGAGGAGCATGAACAACATTTAAGGATTGTGTTGCAAATTTTGAGAGAAAAATGACTATTTGCTAAATTAAACGAGTGCGAGTTCTGGATTGACCATGTGGTATTTTTAGAACATATAGTTTCAGAAAAGGGCATAGACGTGGATCCAAACAAAATTGAAGTAATAGTAAAATGGGAAACCCCAAAGAATGTTGTAGAAGTTTGAAGTTTCTTAGGACTAGCTGGGTATTATCGTCGATTTGTTTAGGGATTTTCACGTATAGCTACTTCTTTGACTAAGTTACTTCTGAAAAATATACCATTTCAGTGGTCTAAAGCATGTCAAGAGAGTTGTGATGAATTAAAAGATAGATTGACATCAGCTCCAGTGTTAGCCATTCCTACTGGTAATGGAGGATTTGTAGTATATAGTGATGCCTCTCATCAAGGTTTGGGATGTGTTCTAATACAGCATGGTAAGGTAATTACATATGCATCTAGACAATTGAAACCTTATGAATTATCTTATCTAGTACATGACCTAGAACTTACTGTCATTGTGTTTGCTTTGAAAATTTGGACACACTTTTATGGAGAAACTTTTCAGATATTTAATGATCATAAGAGCTTGAAGTATTTAATGTGCAAAAAAGAATTAAACATGAGACAGAGGTGGTGGTTAGAACTGCTAAAGGATTGTGATTGTAACATTGAATATCACCCAGGGAAGGAAAATGTGGTTTCTGATGCTTTGAGTAGGAAATCAAAAAGCGGTGTAGTTCATTTATAGGTATTTCTATTGTCTTATTTAGTTAAATTATGAGCTATCAATATGGAACTAAACATACAAAAGAATGGGGTATTGATTGCTACTTTTCAAGTGAGATCAATGTTGCATGATTGAATTAAAGAAACACAGGGCAAAGATCCAAAGTTACATAGAATGATTGAAATGGTAAAACAGGGGAGACATGGTGATTTTGATATTCGAAATGATGCCTTGATGTTGGGTTCTCGTATTTATGTGCCTAATGTTGACAACTTGGAAAGAGAAATCCTAGAAGAAGCACATAATGCTCCATATGCCATGCATCCAGGAATGAAGAAATGTACAATACCCTGCGATCTCATTTTTGGTGGCCTAAAATGGAGAAAGATGTAGCAGCTTATATTTTAATATGTTTGACTTGTCAGCAGATCAAAATGGAACATCAAGCACCAGCTAAAAAATTGAAACCATTGATGATTCAAGTATGGAAATAGGAAAGAATAACCATGGACTTTGTACATAGGTTACTGAAGACTTTGAAGAAGAATGATGTTATATGGCTGGTCATTGATAGACTAACTAAGTCAGCTCACTTTTTGCCTATTTAGTGGGTTAGTTCACTTAAGCACTTAGCCAAGAAATATATGGATGTCAAATTACATGGCATTCCAGTGTCCATTGTATCAGATAGAGATTCAAGATTTACACCTAAATTTTAGGTCAATTTACAACAGGCTTTGGGTACCAAGTTGAGTTTTAGTACTGCTTTTCATCCTCAGACAAATGGGCAATCAGAAAGGATAATTAAGACACTTGAAGACATACTTCAAGCTTGTGTGATAGAGTTCAAAGGTGTATGGGATGAATATATTGCCTTGATTGAATTTGCTTATAATAACCATTATCATAGCAGTATATAAATGGCACCATATGAAGCACTATATGGAAGAAAATGTCAAAGTCTAATCTATTGGGATGAAGAAGGGATGCGTGTTTTAGAAGGGCCAGAACTAGTGCAAGACACTATAAACAAGGTGAAGGTAATCAAGAGCAAACTTAAAGCAACACAAGGCAGGTAAAAGAGTTATACAGACCAACACAAAAGAGAAATGGAATATGAGATGGGAGACAAAGTGTTCCTTTGAGTTTCACCATGGAAAGTAATAATTTGATTTGGCAAGAAGGGGAAACTGAGTCCTCGATACATAAGACCATATGAGATCTTAGAAAGAATCAGTCCATTGGCTTATTCTAGCACTACCACTAGAGATGGCTCAAATTCATGATGTATTCCATGTGAGTATGCTCAGGAAGTATCGGTCTGATCCTACACATATACTTAGGGACCCAATGATAACAATTGCAAATGATGTAAGTTACATTGAAGAACTAGCGGAAATCATCGGTTATATGACAAAACAGTTATATCCCTTTAGTTAAGTTGTTATGGATAACTCACAAGAAGAGGTTGCATGGGAAACTAAAGAGAACATGAAACAACAATATCCATATTTGTTTACAAGTATTGAATTTCAAGGACAAAATTCTTCATAAGAGGGGAAGAAATGTAACATCCCTATCCACATTCATTGGTATAGTACATGAACATATTCACTATATAAATGATATGAAATCTCATATGACCTTATGCATTGGATAAATAATCATTTAGACATATGAATTGTAGAAGCACGACAATGATGCTTGCACCGTTACATTTGGAACACTTGAACATATATATGTAATGTTTGTATAGTTGCATGAAAAATTGTTTTATATTGTGTGCTTGTTATAGCATCATAAATAATGGTGTTATAGAGCTTATTTTAAAGTATAAGGAGCATTTAGGAATTAGGAGATGGATAGAGGTGCTTAAGGAGTGAAGAATAGGGACTAAAAGAGGAAAGTGAACTTTCAACCAATAGGAATGCAACACCATGATTTTGTCTTATTGCAATAGGCTTACAAGTAGAATTTTTGACCCTTTAGTATCAAAATTAAAGGAGTTAGACATGAGTTATAGCAGAAGAGAGAGAGAGCTAAGGAAGAAGGAAAGAAAGGAAGAAAAAGGAGAAGAAGAAGAAGGAGAGGAAGAAGTGTGGGCTGCCTAGGAAAGAGTCCTAAGGTTTTCTCATTCTGGGACAATAGGTTAGTTCATTTATCTTCTTCTCAACTAAAATTAACCTCTCATGACATGTTAATCATGCATGGTTAGTGAGAATTATGGAATAATTGAGGTAGAGCTCTTGGATGGAATTTGAAATTCAAGAGAATAAGAGTTGTTTGTGTTGGATTTCGTTGTTAGAGCAGGATTTTTATCCACAATTTCATAACCCTAGAAGTGGAATTAGGGAAAGTAAAAAATATGAAAGTTGTAGCTTTATATCCCATATAAATTCATATGAAACAGTTTTTCTTGATTTGGTGTGTGTGAGGAGTGATGGCTCCTTCATTAGGGTCGATTCATAACCAACCGAGATGACCGCAGTCTTTCTATTTTCTTATATTTTTATGGCCTTATGTTTTGATAAAGTTTAAAACATGAAATTTGTATTTTTTATATCCCCTATATATACCTATGAATCAATTTTGTTTGATTTGTTGTGTGGAAAGAGATATGACTCATTGATTGGGACTGACCCTGTACCTGGATGAAACCCTACCATTCTTTTAAATCTATTTTCCAAGAATTTGATGGCCATAGATTCAGAATTTGATGATGGTAAAAACTTTAAAGTTGTATATTTATGTTTGATCTACATACCTGTGAAATATTTATGCCAAATCCAGCATGGTTGTTGAGATATTGTCCCTTCATTATGACTGTATGTCAACATGTTACAAACCTGTTCACCTTGAGATTGGTCTTTTGTTTTGTTGACCTTATATACTGAATTAGACAATAAGTAAAACATGAAAAATGTTCCTTTATGTGTTTTGTAACTGATGGTAGATTATTATTGTAATTTGATTTGTACAATTTGAGATACACCCAAGAATGTAAGACCTACTCACTCTGACATGACATTGCAATAGGGAAAAAATTAAAAATTCACCACATTTTTTGTGTGCTTGATGTTAGACTAAAATTTGAATATGTTGTATCATTATGTGTTTATTTTGTTTGAAAAAAATAATCAAGTCATTTGGATAAGAATATCTAGAGTTACTGCTATGAGAGTGTAGCAAGGTCAGGCTACCATATAAGGAAAATATGCATAAACATTAGGTCCACTTGCATGAATCATGCCATAGTTGCATACCAAGCATTCATAATCATTTGGACATACTTATAACCATGTATGTATCAAATTTTAGGATCTCAAAACTTAGAGGAAGCCCTAGAGAGAGAACCAAACATACCATAAAGGTTGGTCACATCAAAAGGTGACTAAAAACCATAATTAGATTTAATGTGTGTGTGTGTGTGTGTGTGTGTGTGATAATTTTATGATATGATTATGTTCTATTGCATGTATATATGATTGAATTGTTACATTTGACATATGAATACAAGTCAAGTGAGAATCATATGCTCTTAATGATTACTTGGTATACCATTTGTGAATGAGCACTCGCACATTGAACTAAAAAGGTGTTATGACCAGCTTGTCAAACACTTGCAAATCACGTGGAAGATGGACCAATAGGTCCTATTGGCACATGTAATTGATCAAATGAATCACTTGTTATATGGTGGCCAGTAAAATCAAATGTCACTTGGATCACAAGAATTCACGGGAGCAGTGTTTGCCTTGCATGGTCACTACAAAAATTAATCTATTGCACTTGCACTTGCATAGTCAAATGTTATACTTGTAATGTATCCTTATGATATTTGATTATTGGTTGTGACATAAGAATCTGATTATTATTTTTATTCATTGAGTCGCGACTCACTAAATTGCAATTATTTTTTTTAGATACTGAAGAATAGGGATTGGACACTTTAGTGTTTAGAATTTTACATTGAGACACATGGACCACAGGTCATCGGCTGAATTCCAACTCTCTCTCTCCTTGTGTCTTGTACATGCATTTAGATAGGAACTAGTTACGGTCACTAGTCTTGACATTAGTTAACATATATGTACATTAAATACATGTTTGATTGTGTATGTATGATGAATAAAACCTTTATGCATTTGTATTTTGGACATGAATGCTATACATTTTGCAATGAAAATGGTCGTTACAATTTCAAAATTTGTAGCATTGATAATTGGTTGAGTGATAGCCAATTGCAATCCTTTAAGAGGTCATATGGTGAAGTCCCATAAGGGTTGATCTCCTAAATTTTCCATCTCTTGATTTTTGTTGTTTTTCCTCACCTTTTTTGGTTTAGGGTATGTTTAATTTCTAGATCGGGAGGAAACAAGTCTTCTTCATTCTCCTAATTTTGAGTTCTAGTCATACACCTAAAATAAAGAGATAAGAGATAAGGTTAAAAATATAAAATAAAATTCTAGATTAATATAGAAATAATAACTTAGTATTAAAGCCATCAATCTCCAGCAATGGTGTTAAAAACTTGATGATGGGTGCATGCTATATGAAAAACCCTAAAACTGTAAGTGCATAAATCAGAAGGAATAAAGTGTACTTGTGAGTATGGATATCATTCCCATAAGGATCGAGTTTAAGTAATAAGTATCTTATGTATTATATTACCTAGACAATCATTAAAGGATGATAACTAAAATTGCAATTAAGAAAAATAAATTAAATGCCAATAGTAATGAGAGACAATCAATGGATAATAGTGGTTAGGGGTTCATGTAACATCCCTATCCACATTCATTTGCATTCTTACATGAACATATTCATTGCATAAATAATTTTCAATTCCACATGAACATATACAATGGATAAATGATCATTTAAATATGTGAATGGATAAGCATGACGATGACACTTGCACCATTGCATTTGTGACACTTGAACATATATGTAATGTTTGTATAGTTGCATGGAAAATTATCTTATGTTGTGTGCATATCATAGCATTATAAATAATGGTGTTTAAAAGCTTATTGAAAAGTATAAGGAGCCTATGGGGATTAGGAGATGGATGTAGGTGATGAAGGAGTGAAGAAGAGGGACTAAAAGAGCAAAAGTGAACTTCCAACCAATGGAAATGAGACACCATGATTTTGTCTTATTAGAATAGGTTTGCTAATTGAATTTTCATCCTTTAGGAATAGAATGTAGAGGATAACCATAAGTGGCAGTAGCAGAAAGAGAGAGATAAGGAATAAAGAAATAAAAGACAAAGAAGAAGAAGAATAAGAAGAGGGAGAAGAATGAGCTGCCTAGGAAGGAATCCTAAGCTTTTTTGGTTCTAGGAAAATAGGTAAGTTAATTTATCTTCTTCCCATATGAAATTACTCACTCATGACATGTTAATCATGCATGGTTTCTAAGAATTATGGAGTAATTTTACGTAGAGCTCATGTGTGGAGGTTGATGCTCAAGAGAAAGAAGAGCTAATTGTGTTGGCTTTGTTGTTAGAACAGATTTTGTACCCACGATTTCATAACACTAAAAGAGGAATTAGGGAAAGTGTAAAATATAAAATTTGTAGCTTTATGCCCCATATAAATTCATGTAAAACAGTTTTGCTTAATTTGGTGTGTGGGATAAGATATGGCTCCTTCATTAGGGCTGGTTCATAACCAACTGAAATCTCCTCAGTCTGGCTGTTTTCATATATTTTGATGACCTTATGTTCTGATTTAGACAAAGTTAAAAACATGAAATTTGTAGTTTTATATCCCCTCTAAATACTTATAAAGCAATTTGCTTGATTTGTTTTGTGGAAAAAAATATGGCTCATTGATTATGACTGACCCTAAACCTGATGAAACCTTATCAATCTTATAATTTTTTTTTCTAAGAATTTAAGGGCATAGAATCGAAATTTTGTGATGTGTAAAACTTTAAATTTTATATTTATGTATTATCTACATTCCTGTAAATAGTTTTGCCAAATTTATCATGGTTTATGAAATATTTCCCCTTTATTATTACTAATTGTCAACATGTTGAAAACTTGCTTACCCTGAGAATTTTCATTTGTTTTGGTGACTTTATAGACTGAATTAGACAATGAGTAAAACATTAAAAATGTACCTTTATGTGTTTTGTAACTTTTGGAAAATCAATTTGCAATTGGATTTGTACAATTTGAGATATACCTAAGAATGTAAGACCTATTAAGACTAAGATCACATTGAAATAGGGTAAAATTCAAAAATTCACCACATTTTCTATATGTCTTATATTGAGTTGAAATTTGACTACGTTGTATCATTATGTGTATAACTTATTTGAAAGAAAGAATCAAGTCATTTTGATAAGTATTTCTAGAGTTATTACTATGAGAGTGTAGCAAGGTCAGGCTGCCATAGATGGAAAATATGCATAAACACTAGGTCCACTTGTATGGATCATGCCATAGTTGCATACCATGCATTCATTATCATTTTAACAAATTTATAACCATGTATATATCAAATATTAGGATCTCAACACTTTGAGGAAGCCCAAGAGAGAGGACCAAACCTACCATCAAGGTTGGTCACATCAAAAGGTGAGTAAAAATCATAATTGGATTCTAATGTGTGTGTGTGTGTGTGATAATTTTATGATATGATTATGTTCTATTAGATGTATATGTGATTGAATTGTTACATTTTACTTGTGAATACAAGTCAAGTGAGAATTATATGCTCTTAATGATAACTTGGTATACCATTGTGAATGAACACTTGCATATGGAACTAAAAGGATATTGTGATGGGCTTGTCAAACACTTTCAAATCACTTGGAAAATGGACCAATATGTCCTATTGGCATATGTTATTGATCAAATAATTTACTTGTTATATGCTAGCTAGCAAAAATCACCTAAATTCCTGGGAGCAGTATTTACCTTGCAAGGTGACGACAAAAATATATCTATTACATTTGCACTTGCATCGTCAATTCTTATACTTGTAATGTATCCTAATGATATTTGATTATTGGTTGTGCCATAATAATCTGATTATTATTTTTATTCATTAAGTCGCAACTCACCAAATTTCAATTATGTTTCTTAGATACTGAAGCATAGGGTTTGGATACTTTGGTGCATAGAGTTTTGCATAAAGACACATGAACCATAGGTCGTCGGCTTAATTCTGACTCTCACTCTCCTTGTGTCATGTACATATATCCAAATAAGAATAGGTTTATGGTCACTAGCCTTGAATATTAGTTAACATATATGTACATTAAATACATGTTGGATTGTGTATGCGTGATGAATCAACCTATATGCAATGTTTTTTTGGACATGAATGCCATGATTTGTAAATGAAAATGGTCATTACAATTTAACTTCACTCGGTGACTTTTAATGGTTTTCAAATTCTTGCCTAATTGGTTCATGCATCATGTGCTACTATCGAGTCACTAAGGTGATCTGTTAATTCCTTTCAAGTAGAAATTGACATATAAAAGCATGTTAAGCTAGAGGTTCCTTAACCAAAAAGCTAGACATCACATAATTGCCTTACAAAATAAGACTCTAAGGATAGCAATGGTTAATTAAGGTTCCTCAACTCATAATAAAACAACGGAGTTATTAAAGAATCTATTTTATGAAAAGCATCTATCAATTGTTGATTCATGAAACTAAGATAATTAATGGCTAGTTAATCAATAGCATGAAGCACTCAACAATTACTAACACAAATAATGAATGAAACCAAAAGACTTAGATTAAGGAAAACCAATATAAGGCACATAAGATCCATTTACAACCCTAGCACAAAAAAATTTAGTTCATAATGAGAAAGAAAGAAAAAAAAAAAGACAATCAAATCATCTCCAAGAGTAGCCACGAATTTCTTCTTCTTTTCCTTTATTGCTTGCATCTTTTTCTCTTTCTAACTTCTTGATGAAACCATTTGTACTTGTTAAGTTCCTTAGGTTAATCCTTCATGCCCTTATTATGGTTTAATTTCCTCCTTAAATATTTCTCAAACCATGTCTTCAAAAGACGAAGTTTATAGGCCTTGAAAAGGAAGAAAATCCATAAGAGAAATGACTTGTGATTCTTTCTTTAATATGATGCACGATCATGCATAATCATGACATGGTTGTATGCCTCCATGATTGCTTCTTTGCCTCTTTAACCCTTCTAAATGCACGACCATGCTTCAAGGTCATGTGATTTGGATCCCTTCTTCCTTCTCGAGCTACTAATGAGCATGGTCATGCTTTAAGGTCATACACCATTCCTTTATCCCTTTGTCTTCAAAATTCTTCACTTTAACCTACAAAACACCAATAATCATGCATTAGGTCTATTAATAGGAAAAATTAAGTGGTATTGCATGAATTTTAGGGTAGAAATAAGTATTAAAACATGATAAATATGATGCCAAGCAATTTTGCAAAGGGAAATAACTTTTACATTGTGTATCACATCATATTATAATAGTTTGCAAGTTAGGACAAGTCATATGTAATAGATGCCCAATATATCTTAAATTTGCATAACATATAAAAAGCCAAGTATAAAGAATTTCTTATGCAACTTGCCTTCAATTTTCGCTCAAACTTAACATATGATCTCTATTTCGTATATAACACAGTAAGAAATTAGAAATTTCACTTTGCACACTTCTCTCCCCTTTTGTCAAGATCAAAAAGGAGTGAGATAGGGTTTAAGTACAAACAAGGAAGGAGATACAACTAAAAGGATTTGTCATTCAAGTACTCATTCAATCAACCATTCATTCAAACAAAAACAAAAGATAATAAAGTAAAGAAAATAATGGAGATAAAATGGACAAGAACATGAAATCTTCATTAATTTGAAACACATCAATACTTACAAAATAAAGCATAAATAACAAATGATTGATAATTACAAAGTGGCCAAATTGTTGTGGATCTAACAAAAATAGAAAACAAAGACAAAAAGAATAAAGAAAAAAAGAAAACAAAGACAAAGATAAGCCAAACAAAGTTTGGTCATCCTTATTACTTCCTTCCTACCAATATGGTAGATAGCAAGGATCAATCACTAATTTTTCTTGTATCTCAATAATATCCTTATGAAGATGGCTTAGGATTTTGAGTTTTTTCATGAGCTTGTCTAATTTTTTATCAATAGATTCCAAAGTAGCTTTAGAAATAGGAATTAGAGTTCACTGTAAAGGTTCTTTTTCTTATTCTCGTGCTTCTTCTCTATCACTATGCTCTTGAATCACTACCCTTTATTTTTTCTTTATACTAGCTTCCTCTTGAATTCTTACCCCATATGCCCTAAGCAAATATTCATATGTGCTGCGTCAAATGGCTTTGGCTGCTATAAGGTAGTTTAGATCAAGGAGTTTGGTGTTTTGGAGGGTAAGATGTTTTTAAAAAAGCTAGTTTTAAAAGTATGAGAGCCCCTACATTTCTAGCTATAGCTATGATATGAGAAGAGAGAAGAATTTGCCCATGTTTGGATTCAACAAAGTGGGCAAATTAACCAATTAGAAATTTTGCAATTTGGATAGCTTATCCTTTAACCATCCCAAAAAGAAAATAAGGGTCCTTTTGAGATACCTTCTCATTCCCATCACCCTTAGGTAACAATATGGTGAAGAATATAAAGAGGGAGGGAAATAATAGTTTTAGACAAGGAGGATTTAGAGTCATGGCATTTTTCAATGGAAATTTCTTTCCAAAAGTTAGTATAGCTTAAAAGAAGGGCTTGGTAATTCCATGCCTTTTCAATTTATAGGCTAAAAATGTTAGCAAAAGACTCAAGGGTTAGGCCATATTACTCTCCAAAAAATCAAAATTGATCCCATACTAACCTAATTCTTATGTGAGGCTACAATGAATCTCCATAATATCCAAGAATTCCCTATTGATTTCATTGTAACTAGTCTCCTCCAAGAAAATAAACTTTTCCAAAGAAAGTTTGAAGAGAGAGGTAAAGATGGTGTCTTTGATACCAAGTGCCTCTAAGGTAAAAATACTTGGCACTTTGTTAGGAAGGATGACTTTGTCTTTCTCAATCTCATACTTTGGTTTCTTTTCTTGAGTCACTCTTTTCATAAGAGAGTAAGGGGATGTTCTAGGTAAAACATTCATAAAGGCTTTACCTTTTTGTTTTTTAGTTGCTTTTTATTTGGGGAGCCATGGGGAATGGAATAGAAAAGATAAAATAAAGCAAGAATAGAAGAGGAGATGGAGATGGAGAATAAGTAAGAAAATTTAGAAGATAAAGAAGTGAAGGAAATGGAAAATGTAGGAAAATGGTAGGAAATGCAGAAATTGGGTTTATATAGGCATAAAAAAGTGAAAATGGTTATTCTCTACATTAAATGCAAAATTGGCCTTTTTAAAATGGTCAAATAATATCTAGATTATTGTAATTTGCAACTGCTAAAGGTGAGTCATGACTGCACTTTACAAAAAAATGTGAGTAACGAATAGTTTTAACCATGAAAAACCACACACATTCCTAAGAATTTGAAAGGTTTTAAAAGTCATGAGTATGATTCATGGATAGTGATCATGATATTTGAAATGGTGCTATGAAAAATGGTGACTTATAAATCTCGATCCCAAAGGGTAATTCTCAATCGTGATTTTTCTGTTCAACTTGAAAAGCAAATTCTAAATATAAATTTTTCATATGGCATAAATTGAATGACAAATTAATGTTTAGATGATTGATTTATGCACATGAATATGAAAAAACTCATTTTCAATTGAAACAATCAATCTCAATTCATATAATCAATCAAAAGGTGTGTGTGTCTGTGTTTGTGTCTGTGTCATTAAATAATGCAACATTTGAGACCACCTCAACTTAAGGAGCTTCTATCTAGCTTCCCTAACTCCCTCTTAATAAAGTTCATCCTTTCGTCACCAAGGGGTTTAGTGAAAATACCTATCAATTGATTAGTTGTCAATGAATTCCAATATAACATCACCATTATGCACATGGTTTCTCAATAAATAATGCCTTATGTTTATATGCTTACTTCTAGAATGTTAGATGGAATTTTGGGAAATATTGATAGCACTTGTGTTGCCACATTCGATGTGAATGTGATCAATCACTTTCCATAATCCTTGAGTTATTGTTTCATCCACAGAACTTGTGTGCAATAACAACCAAATGTCATATATTTTGCTTTGGTGGTGGGCAAGGCAACTAAAACTTATTTCTTGCTAAACTAACAAGCTACGTACTCACCAATGAATTGACAAATTCTAAAAGTGATATTCCTATCAAGCAAAGTACTAGAATAATCCACATCTAAATATTCATGTAAGCATAAGATTTTAGGCCTCAAGATGCAAGCTCGATGATTAAAATCACTAAAATTATTCCTTAGAGTGCAAGGGCAATTGTCAAAGGAAAAGAAACAAGGGCTTAGGAGACTTTGAAAAAGCCTGAAGACCAACCCTAAGGCTAAGCCCAATGTTACCAGCCTTACTTAAAGAGCTATACAAGCCACTAAAATGGGATGTACAACCCACCTCAATGATATACAGCTAAGGGTTAAACCTTAAACCCTAGAACACTCTAGAATTAGTCCTCCCTTAAACCCCAAGTCTATGTAACCTAGAATGAAGGATGTATAAACCATCCCTTGGCTATAAAAGCACTTTTAAAAATCCTAATTCTAGAACTTTCATGGTCTTCTCTATGATTGGAAGCAAATAAGATGCAACCAAAACCATTCTAGGCTATGGTGCACTCTTCTTCTTTTATAAAAACCCCACTATTTGAAGAAGAATGAGAGGCTTGGAAAAATCATAAGGAAACTCTGCCAAATTTTCTCCATAACCACCACTTAGATTAGAAATACTAGAACTCTAAATCATTTGAACCATTCCTAAGGTAGAACAAGGCATTGTCTTTGCATTCCTTAAACATTCCCAAGCATTTTAAAGCATAAAAAAAAAAATCAAATGGTGAGTCTTTGAGGGCAAGATAATCATCAAAGAGCATCCAAAAGCCTTTAATCATAAAAGAGAATCCATAAGACCATTCTCCCTTCTTTTATTTCAAAAACACAAAAAATGAAGGTTGTATATACTTAAACTAGTATGTACAATTCTCAAAATGGGTTGTATAACCTTCTTCAATCTAGGACATAACTTAAGAAATTCTCTTCTTATCATTGGGATTTCTTCTTTTGAAATCTATTTTTTATGATGTTTGGAGGTTCCATTGAATAGGAGAAGCCCAAGGGCCTAAGATCCCTATCACTTAAGAAATGGAATTTTGAATGGGTTAAAAATGGTTTTTGTGGTTTATTTTGTGCTAAAGTTATATGTTCTTTTATTTTGAGTTTAATGTGATTCTCAAGGTTCTATTTTGATACTTTTTAGGTACTGACCAAATGGGAAATTTATTATTCCTAGGATCTTAAGAGCTTCACTATAGTTATGTTTGTTTCTATGTCGGTTATTAAATATATGCTTTAGACTTGAAATTTCTCCCTTAATGATTAGCATTCTAACCTTGTTGATGGCTAATAATGCATGTAGATGCCATGGTCTTTAAGAGTAATAAAGGGAGAGGGTTCATCAACCTAAGACCCACTTTTATGATGCTTTTACCTTAGGCCATTAAGATCCTCCAAAGTGCTTTAATTCATGTCTATTTTTTCCTCATGCTTCATGTCATGTATTGTGCTTGTTATATTCTTCATATGATGTTAAGATGTTTGTGGTTATGGACTTAGATACACCTAGTACCTTAATACTTAGAGATATGGTAAGGTGTTCATTATAAACTTCATTTGGCTACTTTGTTTTCTTTTACTTGCACTATGATGAATGAGTAGCTTGTGTGTTTCTTTTGGGTGTACATGCTTGTTTAAAATAAAAGATGAATCTTGGTCTTCATAGCCATCTTTTGATGATTACATGTGATGTATGGATATGCATATTATACCTTACAACATGTTGTATGACCCCAATCCCTTGGATTGAATATGCATGGTTTATGGTGTATAGATGTGTATGCTTATCCTATGCCATATCGCATGACCCCATTGCCCTTCAAAATGGAAGTATGGATATTGATATGCATGTTGCCCTTATGCCATGATTCATGATTCCCCCTTCCCCTTGGAATTGGTGATATGATTTACTTGATTGCACTAAAGGCATGTTTGGGGCCTTTAATTAAATTAATTAATATCTTAGTAAAAAATGGTAAAAGTTAACCAAAGATGCCTGAAGGCTGAAGGCTAAATTCCAATATCTAGGTGACTTAGGGGTGTCTAATCTCTTCCACAATTCGTACCCAATTTTTGAACCCAATCTCTGATGGAGTAAAGACAAAATGGGCCTTTTAATTGACTTAGCTTTAGGTTCAAATTTTGTCTTGCCTAAACTCTTACCCTAACAGGTGGCAATACCACATTCCCTAGGGAAAGTGCTAATGTATTGTCCTACTTTGGTCCCTCGTTCCATCACTCAAAAAATTGACTTCTAACTTATTTAAGGCCTAGAGGATCCCTTATTGATCCAAATATGTGTCATAGTTTGGGGTTTCTACCAATGTAAAATCTTCATACACTGGACCCTGTGTTGGTCGATAAAAGGATGGAGTCTTAACAAGGATTCCACTTGTTTGAGTGCAACCATAAGAATTGCATTGGTGCTCACGGTGGCAACTTCGCTAAAGACTCGAAATTGACTTTGTGATCAATCTCTAATTCACTTTGTCATTTTTAACCTTGTTATTAGTTGGTTCACTTGCATTCATGTAACCTTTACACTTCACCATACGCACTAGGATTGCCCTTAGATAAACCAATGGGTTCTTCAAATTTGAGACTTAAGCTCTATTCAGGCTTAAGAGATGGTGAGGAAAGTCTATCACTCATAAGCCCAGTACCTTTTAGGTATATTGAATAAGGAGTTACAACAACTGTCCCTCAAACTTATGGGTGCCATCGACTTCAATAACCATTTCAACAAATAGGCATATATAGGAGCTAATAACACCTTAGAGTAAGACACCCTTTTGTTTACATATCTATTCTAAAAGGAAGGGTAGAGAATCTTCAAGAATTACAATTAGGCATCTCCCCAATGTAAATGACACTTTCCCTTACTCCCCTTGATGCAAATACTTCTCATGTAATTAATGATATATCCCATACCCTACAATGTGTAGAATGATTATGTGCATCCTTATTTCCTTGCTAAAAAGATTTCCATTCTCCTTGTATATATTTATTTTTGAATAATGTAATGGAGATTCTTTCTTACAATGATATAATTCCTTTAAAACATTGACCCTTCCTTGGTCCAAGGCAACTGCATACATTTTTTACCCTTTATTGGTTAAAGAGTGAGACCCCTCCTCAGAAAGAACCTTTCGATCTCGTGTGTAGGAAGAATAAGGTTAGAAAGATCTTATGCAAATGGTGTGTGCATGCCATGAAATATCACACATACATGCATCGATTACTTGTACATGCATAATACTAATAACCCTTATCTTGCAACCATCATAGCTCTATCCAAACCATCATTAAAGAGAAGGGGCAATTGACTTGCTAGAAAAAGTAAGATGCCAAGTATGATCCAAGGAATTGATCCACTCATGGAACCACCCATACAACTAAAGATTTTAAATAAGATGATGGTTGACTTTAATCACAAGATGGAAGAGAGAATTGCTGAGGAGCTAAACAAATGTATTAATAAGATTCTAGAAAAAGAAGATGTCACTACTAGCAAAAATGATAAAAGGAATGAGCCTATGAAGGCACCCCAACCTGTGGCAATCAATAATGACCTATTTGGGATGAAAGAATGTTATGAAACAGGCATGTCAAGGAAGTAAAAAGCATAACTACTGCTTTGGATAAATTTGTGGAGAGTGAGAAGAAAAGCGCTCGATTTGATGACTTTGCCAAGCCATTGAGAAAATTTTAAAGTCTTGTTTTTAGATGCTTGAGCTCCCAAAGTTCATAAGACCTTAAAATACCAAGAACCATGTTTATTCATATGTGCTAGTTTAAAGGCTTTTGGGGTGCTGATAGACACTATGATAGAGCTTTTTAAGCTAGTATTAAAAGGTTCTACTAAGACATGGTATTTTAATCAACTAATGACTATTAAGGAGGATTGTAAATAGTTAACATAATCTTTTAAGAAGCATTATACTTGTAATTCAGACTTAGAGGTCACTCTATAAGATTTAGAGTCTTCAATGTAGAAAACTGGTGAAAGCCTTAATGACTACATCCAGAGATGGAATAAGAAGGCCTCTGAGGCCACTACTAGACCAACTGATAGAGAATAGGTTTGGGTGATTGTTAGAGGGGCATTACTTTGTATCGAATCTAGAATCAACAGAACAGGTTTCGATGATTACCAAAGGGGCAATACCTAGTATCGAAACCAGAATCAAAGGCATGTTGGTAAGGAATTTTAAAGACCTTAAAGAGGATGGTTTGTAAGATGAGGAGTTGGAGTTTGAGTCAAAAAGGCAATATGGGGGTAAAAGAAATGTCCCATCACAACCTCAAACTAAAGGGAGCAAAACAACTAATGTGTATGTAGTTAGGGCACCGAGACAGTTTATAAATTTGGGGATGCCTCTCTCCAAGGTATTCGAGAGATTACAAAATAAGAGAGTCTAAAAGCCTTAAGCACAGAGGTTGCCTTCTAATCCACTACTTAAGGAATATAATGCCAATGCTTATTGAGTTTTTCCTCAAAGAGCGGGGCACAGTACTGATGATTGTTATAGGTTGAGACATGAGATTGAAGACCTCATTAATAACAAGATGATTATACAAACAAACTCAAAAGATCGAGCATAAAGGAAACCCTTTCTTAAACTATCATAATGTCCTACCCCTTAATCAATGGGGATTTATAATAGATTTTAGGTTGCTTGAAGAGTTTGTTATGGCTACCTTTGAAAAAGTACCGAGGAATCTTGTTATTGTGGTTTACACTATCAACCCATGGGATAGTTTAGATAAGGAAACAAATCAAGCAAGAAGGAAAACGATGATCAAGCTATAGAGGAGAGAGATGAAGAGAAATATGAGGAACAGGTGAACCATGTAACTCAAAGTGGGAAATACTATCGTACTAAGGAGGCCCTAAGGAACCAAGTTGAGAAGAAGATGGATGAACTTATTGTCAAAAAATGAAAAGATCAGTGTGTAGGAATTTCTCATTAATTCTCAGAAGCATAAGAAAGTTACAATCGAAGCTCTGTCTAAACTAATCATTTTCAATAAATTCACTCTAAAAGATGTTGTTTTGGTCACCCATAAAGGAAAGATCATCTTTTTGGAAGAAGACTTGCCACTATAAGGAAGGGATCACAATTTGACTATTCATTAGGGTTAAGGTGAAAGAGAAGTGCACTCCATATGTAATGGTTGATGATGGATTTGGAATTAACTTGTGCCCTCTAAAGCTATTGCATAAGTTTGGATTGTCAGAGAAAGACTTAGAAGCATTTGATAGCATCATTCAGGCCAATGATGATAGTAGGAATCAGTTTCAGGTGTATCCAACACCATGGTCAATAATGAAATCAAATAGATGATGGTGGAATTTACGATCTTAGATATTCCTATTACTTTTTCACCACTGTTAGAGAGACCATGGTATCATCCATTAGGATGTGTGCCTTCCAATGTGCATAAAAAAAGGTAAGATTCCCTATAAAGGTGAGATTGTGACTATTTCTGTGGAGCTTGAAGAAATCATATTAGCGCTAAGTGTGATTGTTTTGTACCTTAAAGGGTTTCAAGTCACCAAAGTCGCTGACAAGTGGGTTGATCCTAAGGTGATAGGAATAATGAAGAACACAAACTTTTCACCACGCTAAGTGTTAGGGAAAAATTCTAATGATGTGTCAGAATTTCTCGAAATTCCTACTCAAACTACTCGAAGAGGACTTGGTGTCGAAGTAAGGGGTCAAAATTAGAAATAAGGGATTTACATGGACCATTGTCTGATTTCTTTGCGAAAAAAGGAGAAGTCACCATAAAGGTTAAGGAAGAGACCGTTGAGGGTTAGAAACCATCAAATGACGATGTATATGAGCTTAAGAAGGCCTTTTCTAGATAGGGGTCGACGAACTGGCTATTAAAATTACAGAGATTCATCAGAAAAGGAGGATGAGAAGAAGAAAAGAAAAAAGAAAAGCAAACAAGTTGCAAAGATAGAGGAAACCAAAAGTCAAGTCCATTTGTGGTTTGGTATGGTCCTCATTCTACATGGCCATGAGATGACACGAAGAAGATCACTAATGAATAGTGGGAGTAATACTTACATAAGCAAAATTTATAGACCACTAAAGAAGATCTTATAAAGAAGAAGTCTGATCTAATGAAGCAAAATACACCCTCTATGGACTTAGAATGGGAGTATACTAGACCCTACACATTCACTGAGGCCACTTACATAAGGATAAAATTGGATGATATTGAGAGCATGATTATAAACTCCATTGAGGAAGTAAGTGATGGGGAAATTCGAGGTCATGCGATAGAGACTAAGCCAACCATGGTTGATGAAGTGACACTTTGGGAGTGTTTTTTGAAGATTAAGCTAGAGGATGATCAGATAAAATAGAGTTTTAAGGGAGTTTTCAAAGTTGTTACTAGTATGAAAGATATGAAACAAACAGATTTTGTACAAGGTACCAATCCGAAGGTTATAATTGGTGATAAGGAGAATAATAAGGGAGAAGAGAAGACTCAAGCAGATGAAACTCCTGCCAACCCACCAAATGAAGCAGATTTTCTTAATACTATTGATGTTCTAGTTTTTAGTCTCTTTGAAAACGATCATGTATTCCTCTCTAAGTTTAAGGAAATGAATAATGAATTTGCTTATTTGTACGATGTGTTCCCAAATAATAGTGTGCATAGCATGATCATTTTATGAGCATATTTAATATTAATTTTATGCATACCATTGCATTTAATCTTAGCATATAAGAAAATCCAAAAATCTTGCTCATTGTTAATGATGTAACACCGGAAAAGCGAAAGAAATTTGAACAGTTACTCAAAAAGTACTAAAGGGTCTTTATTTAGACATATAAGGATATGCTAGGAATCAATAGGCAAATCGTAGAACATAGAATTCTGACATACCCGTATATGAAACCAGTGAAGTAGAAACTTTAGAAGATTAGACCTAAGTGGGCTCAATTGGTTAAGGAGGAAGTGACAAGGCAGTTGAGTACCAAATTGCTAGAAATAATGGATTTTCTTTAATGGCTAGCTATTATAGTCTCGGTATCAAAGACAGATGAAAGAGTAAAGATGAGTGTCGACTGCAGCGATTTAAACAAAGCTTGCCCAAAAGATTACTTTCCTCTACCTAATCGATGTGTTAGTAAATAGTGTTACAACATATATTACGTACTCCTTCATTGATGGGTTCTCTAGCTATAATCAAATTTTTATGGCTATTATAGATGAGGTGAAGATGGACTTTATCACAAAATGGGGAATATACTACTATAAAGTGATGTCATTTTAGTTAAAGAATGTGAGGGCAACATACTAGCAAATGGTGACAATTTTTTTTCATGACTTAATCCATAAAGATGTAGAGGTGTATAAAGATGACATAATGGCAAAGTCTTAGACAAGAGAGCGGCATTTTAAGGCCCCGTATAAATTCTTAAAAAGGATTAATGAGTATAACTTGAGGTTGAATCCTAAGAATTGCATGTTCGGGGTCACATTGGCAAGTTATTAAGATAGGAAGAGAGCAAGAAAGGCATTGAAGTCGACCCAGACAAGGATAAGGCTATTTAGGACACCCCCACACTAAAGATAAAAAAGGAGGCTTAGGGTTTCTTAGGTCATTTGTAATATAGCAATAGGTTCATAATAAGACTTGTTCATAACAATATTTACTCCCATATGCAAACTAATATTCAAGTTGTTGAGAAAGATCCAGCTCGCAAAGTGGAATGTACAATACAAGAAAGCTTTCAAAAGGATAAAGGAGCATTTGACTAACCCATCAGTACTAAAAACCCTAAAACTCAAAAGCCATTAGTCTTGTATCTGATAGTAGAGGAAAATTTCATGGGTACACTGCTGGCTCAGGAAAATGAAATGAGGAATGAACATGTTGTGTACTATCTTAGAGAGAAGTTGTTTTCTTATGAAAAGAAGTATAACTAAGTGGAAAAGACTTTTTTGGCATTGTTGTGGGCCACAAAGAAGTTAAGGCATTAGGCATTATTTTCAATCATACTCTGGAAAGGTGGTCTTAAAGCTTGACCTAGTTAAATACCTGCACGAGAGCCCCTTCTCTGACTAGAAAATTGGCAAAACAGTTGATACTATCGACCAAGTTCAATATCAAGTATGTGACTAGGAAAGTAATCAAAGGTTAAACAATCAGATAGTATTTTCTGCAACAACCTCTTGAATAAGGAGAATTGAAATTCTCGTAGTTCCTTGACAAGGATTAGGTGTGATCGATTGGGTTAGAGGATGCATTTTGATAAGACGGTAAACAAAAAAGGAAAAGGTGTGGTGTGATTTTGATATCACCAAAAGGATAACTTTTCCTTGTGGCAAAAAAACTTGACTTCAAGGTAACCAACAACATGCTCAAATATGAAGCTTGCGCATTTGTACTGGAACTTTTGATACAGAAAAGGGTTAAAGTAGCTGAGGTGTTAGGGATTAATTGTTAGTTATCTCTTAAATGATAGATGAGTGGGAGTTAAAGGAAGAATGGTTAAGTCTGCACCTAGAGCATTTGAAGAGGATGGCACAAAATTTTTAGAGGATCATATTCCATCACTTACCATGAAAAGAGAAGGTGATGGTTGATGCTCTAGCAACCTTGGTTTCTATTTGCGATGGACCAAAGGCAATGCCATTAAAACCACTTATCAACCTTGATTTCTATTTGGGATATACCAAAAGCAATGCCATTAAAGCCATTTGTCACACTCAAATCCATAATTCACGTCGATAGAGGGGTGATGCAAGTGTCAGTGGATAATCGCCCTTGGTATTATGATGTGTAAAGGTATTTAGAAAGTAGTGAGTATCCTGAGGGGCCAGAAGAAGAGATAAGGAGGTGATTTGGAGATTAGCATCATAATTCATAGTCCACAACAATGTGGTGTACAAAAGAATGCTAGACAAGATCCACTTGAAATGCCTAATGAAAGAAGAAGTAGCTAGGACCATGGATGAAATACATGCATGGATTTGTGGCCCCATATGAATAGTAAGACGTTTGCAAGAAAAATTTTGAGAATGGGTTACTATAAGACCACTATGGAGCAAGAACGTATCTAGATGGCTTGAAGTTGTCTTAAGTGCCAAGCTCATGGTAGCCTTAGTCATTTGTCATCAATCGAATGGTAGAATTTGACTTTACCTTAGACATTTATAGTTTGGGTATCGAAGTAATTAAGGAAATCAAACCAGCCTCTATAAGGTGGCATAAGTATATTGTGGTGGCGATGGACTATTTCATGAAATGGGTAGAAACTAAACCCTTCAACAAGTTGGGGCAAGAAAATGACTTGATTTATTGAAAAAAATCTCATCTATTATTATGGCATATCGCATCACATTGTTATAGATAACCATGTCCATTTTATGCTCAAAGTTAGCATAATCTTTAAAAGTATGGGGTACCCACCACAAGTTGTCACCATATAGACCACAAGCTATTGGGACAGTTGAGACAACTAATAAGAATGTCAAAAATATCCTTGCTAAAATGGTTGAGACTTACAAAGACTAGTCGAAAAAGTTGTCTTTCGCTTTATAGGGTTACTGAACTACAGTAAGGACATCGATAGGAATGACTCCTCATTCTTTAGTATACGAGATGGAGGCAAAGTATTGCAAATTGAACTAAAAGTTAAGTATTTATGAGTACTGGTTGAATACAAGGTTCATGAGTACCAATGGGTGAGAAGCAGATTCAAGCAGCTGGTCATGCTAGATGAAAAGTAATTAAAGGCTCTATACCATATCCAGTTGTACCAGGCTAGAATGGCCTATGCATTCAACAAAAATGTCAAATCAAATGCAAAAAAGATTGGTGATTTAATTTTAAAAGTAGTTCAGCCCCAAATTCAAGATCCTCAAGGGAAATTTAAGCTAAATTAGGAAGATCTTTATATGGTCAAATATATCCATTCAGGTAGCAGTGAAATTATTAAATATGGATGAGAATGAGTTTACCAAACTAGTGAATATGGATAAGCTAAAGAGGGACTTCATGTGAGATGTGAGAAAAAATGGAAATGTCTCGCTAAGTTGAAAACCCGAAAGGATGGCTTAGGTAAAAGGCATAGTGATTTAAGAAAGAGAGAGAGAGAGAGAGAGAGAGAGAGAGAGAGAAAGAAGAAATTGCTCCCTAAGTCAAAAACCCAAAAGGACAGCTTAGGCAAAAGTTAGAGCATAAAAATATAACATAAATAAAGTAAAAAGTGAGAGTGTGATTGACCACTAGGGATACCTATTAAAAGGTGATAAGATGCAAGGGAACAAAAAAGAAAAAGGGTAAGAAAAGGGTGAACCAATAAGGTAGAGGCATTATGTAAGGCAATTAGATGATCTAATGTGCCATTATTAAAAGTAGTGATCATGCATTTAATTACTATGTAATATGCAACGTGTAAATAGTTCATGTTAAGCATAATATCAAAAGGAATTACATTTGCATAATTAAAGTAAATTCGATCAAACATGTTTTTAAACTAAAACCAAATATACAAAAGTTTTTCCATAAAGCTTCATTATTCATTAATGCTTTGATAAGATGGAAAGACCCTTGCAATTCTAGAAATCACATAACCAGGCCATATAATCAGCATCATCCTCAGGATCGAGTTCCGCTTTGGTATAACAGTCATAATGTGATAGTTGGCCCAAGTGGTCCTAACTTTGTCCAAGGAGCATTAAGATAATGGACCCTGACAAAAGAAGGGAGGAAATTTACTTTGTGCTAAGGAGTGTTGAATTGGCAAGTCACTCTGCCTAGGTCATAAAAGGTAATAGACACCAAAGCTGGGATGATCCCATAATCCCTGTAGACCCTCAAGGTGACTCACAAGAGCCTCCACCATGGGCAAGTCCACCAAATGTCAATAGTAAGATGTGAGTCATCCACACAGTCCACTCATCCTTGTTGCTTGCAGGACTCAACAAACAATGGTTTGAATAATGTTATGGGTACTAGAGCCTCACGTCCGCTGTAAAGGCAACTAATAAACCCAACATTTTTACAACCATATATAACACATAAATAATAATAATAATAATAATAATAATAATAATAATAATAATAATAATAATAATAATAAGCTTATTAGGTTGAAAACCCTAAAGGACATGCTAAGTAAAAGTGACCAACCCGCAGGATTGAAAACCCACAAGGGCGATTTAAGCAAAAATTAGGGCAATAAAAAGATAAATAAAATAAAAATAATCAAAGTAAAAATGAAATGGCAAGAACAAAGGCTCCGAGAAAAATTCACACCTAAAGCAACAATGGGCTCCCAAAGAAAGAGTAACTGACATCAAGGGTTACTTTGTCCAAAAGCACAATGGTCTCACCTAAGATCATCAAGATGGGAGATTATCTTAATTAAACTTCCTTAAGGAGGGTATAACCTACAAATCAATCTCCCCCTCTTCTATCTGTAATAAGAACTCACCCATCAGAATTATTACCATACTACGAGCCTATGTTGCCTTAGCATAAGCCCTAAAAGAGTAAAGAGTGAGAAAAGAAGCCATAAAGATTTTCTCCTTGCTTAATGTGTACCTATATACCTCATCATATCACATGTTAAACAACTCCATCATCTTCCAGAAATATGGGTAATCCAAGTAGGGTAGCATAATCTGGTCTATAGCCATGACATAAAAGCCAAGGATTGATCTAAACTCTTCTAACAGGAGGTAGATCTCAGTATCCCTAAAATGGAAAGTATGGGTAGCAAAATCCCACATATCACAACCTTCCCAAAGAAAATCTATATCTCGATGGATAGACAAGAGATAGTGGAGAGCCTAAGACTTGCCTATAGTAAATCTAGCCAGATTTAGGTTGGAAGAGATATTAAAAATGCTTTTACCATGGTTTAGGGGTTGGAAATAGAGGGAATGAAGAGCAAAATCATGGATGTGTAATTATAGAGGCAAAAATTTGGGTTTATGCATTGCAAATATAAATATTTATACAAGGTTATACAGCCCTTCTAAGTAGCATGTATAGACAAGTACTACTTTGAACAAAACACTTTATGTTCTATACAGATCTCTTTCCCTAAAAAATAGGCAGATTCCTCTCCTCCTTTAAGGTAAAACATTTGATACCTATTCTAAGACAAATGTGTATGCAGTCACAAATCAGCCAAATCACACAATCATGCATTTGGAAAACAAATCAGGCTGGAATCAAAATTATGCACCAAGAAGCCTAAGAGTTTCATAATTTGGCAAAAATAAAGGATCGTAAACCAATAGGGTCTTCAAATTGGCCAAATATCAAGTACAATAGTGTAAAAAATTTAATAAAGTTCTAAATGAATTGTACTATACTAAAAAGAAAAAAAAAACCTATGAGATCTAGATGTGCCAGGTGCGCTCAGTCCTCCCTACTCCCTGAGGGTGTCTCCCCATCATCCCCTGCTCCATCAGTGGCCACGTACTTGCCATCAAAGGGCTCTTTAGCCGCTAGAGTGAACGTCTCTATGTGGGCTTCAACCTTCACCTAACAATGATCTTTGTCTTGAAGATCACGTGTTAAGCATTAGATCACCACTTGTAAGATACTCGAGGGTTAAGACAGGTAAGACACAAAGCACAAATCATAAACATGCATGCATATTCTCTTATTTGTTACTGGCATTTTGTTACTAACCTGCATGGACCATATTTGTTATGCCATGACTCTCTTTAAGATAGAAATCAAGTCTACCATCACCTTATCTTAGATGTGCAAGATATGTAAAACAAAGAAAGACACTTTTAGTAACATAGGAGACTAGTTATAACGAACAACAATAGGAGTGAAGATGAAAGAAACTCACATAGGTGGTATTTGCCAACTCGAAGGTGTAGGCTAATCTAGTAAGTTATAATGACATCTTCAATCTTATCAAAGATGCCATATAGGACTCCACCATGTTGTCTGACATAGGATCCAACTCACCAACCACCACAAGCTCTAACCTTTTGGACATAGACCTATGATTCCTCTTACAGCCCTGAGCAATAGCAGCAGGTGCAGTGGCCCTCTATGCAATGTGCATAGTAATCCGTCAAGCCCTATGTTGGAAAACAACCCCTCATTCACCTCATTCCATGAAAATGCCTAGATAGTCATCTCTGATAGTGGGAACATATAAAGCAAAGACCCAATCATCTAGGTCTTGTATGGGGTCTAATTCGAGATAAGCTGGTCCCTAACACATGTCGCATTATCTCCTAGAGCTTTATTGTAACATCCTTATTCATTTACATAACTCATATCATTCATGTTCAAAATACATATGCATAAAGGTTTTATCTATCCTACGCACAATCAAACAGTTATTTGATGTTCATATATGTATATGACACAAGGAGAGAGAGAGTTTGGATTCAGTCGATGACCTGTGGTCCATATGTCTCAATGTAAAACTGAAAGCACGAAAGTGTCCAATTCCTATTCTTCAAAATCTGAAAAAAATTTTGCGATTTGGTGAGTCGTGACTCAGTGAATAAAAACAATAATAAAATTCTTATGGCATAGTCCATAATCAAATATCATCAAGATACATTGCAAGTATAACAATTTACTATGCAAGTGCAAATGCAATAGCTTTGTTTTTGTTGTGACCGAGCAAGGCAAACATTGCTCCTGGGATATTCATGTGATGCATGTCACATATGATTTGGGACCTATTGGTCCATCTTCCTGTAATTCATTTGACATATGATTTGGGACCTATTGGTCCATCTTCCTGTAATTCTTTTGACATATGATTTGGGACCTGTTGGTCCATCTTCCTGTGATTTGCAAGTGTTT
>CATIWR010087577.1:0-27672 GCA_949677035.1 Omphalea diandra | reverse complement strand
ATGTGAGATTTCATATCATTTGATATAGTGCATATGCTCATATGTAATTTCATATCATTTGTGCAATGAATATGTCCATGTGATAATGCCAATGAATAGGGATAGGGATGTTACATCTTGCTTGTGACTCCCTTTTTTTTTTTTTTTTACCAACCAATGAGTGATTTAGAGGATAGTGTCATAAATTGGTAGTAACTTTTGAATGTGGATCATATTTAGATCAACAAGGGATCCTTTATGCCTCACACAAGTTTGAAGACTTTTTAAATTTGATTGTCATTGGGGAACCAAGGCCAGATAATAAATTGGTATCATCCTTAAAGGAATGTGAAGTTACTACTCGACTTTTGTTGGGACAAGAATCTAGGCAAGGATGAAATTTGAACCTACCAAATTCATATAGAAGGCCCAATTCATCTTCACCCCATCGAAGATCGAGATAAAAAATTGGGCACTGCTTGGGGAAGAAGTTAAGCACCCCCTAAGCCACACATATATTGGGATCCCACTTTCAGGCATCTTTAGTTTATTTTTACCATTTTAGCCTTACTATTAATTAGTCTAGTTAACGCCCCTAAACATGTTTCTAACGCATCCAATCAATTATATCATTATCAAGTTATCAAAATCACATAATGAGGGATACAGGACATACAACATCATATAAGGGGTCATACATATCAATCAACCAAAATCATCCATCACATGATTCATAAAGTCCCTTTACATCACCTACACAAAAGAAGCACATATTAGTGATCACCATGGGAAATAATGAATCAAAATGCATGTAAAAGGGGTGAAATAAAAAAAAGGAGGTTTTACCCATAGACTCTAAGTTAATGGAACCTAAAATAAAATTTGTATCCAAATTCAATCATCCTAACATCATATGAATTACATAAGAGTAATAATGATGACAAACATAACATGAACATATGAATCATGGCATATAAAACATCACACACAAAATTTAACTACATCTTATAGGATATTAATGGCCTAGAGTAAGGTTTGAATAAATGGAATCCTAAGGTCCTTAAACCCTCCTCCACATCGCACTTAAGGAGCAAAACATCCATAAACACAGAGTTAGAATGTTGTTCAAAAAGAAAACATCTCATGGTCAAAGTGTGTATAGAATGTAAAAGTGACATATAAACTAATTGCAGAGTCAGTAAGTGTGGAGCTTTCTTCCCCAACTCCAATCATGTAGTCACCCAAAGTATAGAGAAAAAAGTGAATGAGCTAGAGAAGTAATTACATCTTCTTATGGTGATGATGATTAAGAGATGAACATAACTTAAGATAATAATAACCATAATAAGGCTCTCAAGGTCATAAGGATGAAGAATCCCTCACTTGGTCATAGCCTAAAATGGTTTTAAAAATAAAAGGTATGTCAAACATTGAAGCATTAAATGAAAGAGACGAAGAAAGTTTAATGTATGGAAGTCATAAAACCCATATAAGCTTGATCACTACCCATTATTTGATTAAGTAGGGGTCCTAATTCATTAAATTTATCCATATTCTATTAATGGAACTCCTAAGACATCCATTAGAAAACCTAAAAAGAAAGAAACTCAATGGAGAATAAGATAGGTTTTATAAACTATCCTTTGTTAAAAAGAGTTGTACAGACCAACTGGTGCTATACAACCTTCTAATTGTTTTGAACAAAGGTTTGTACAACTAAGATGAGCATAGTTCTACCCAATTCAAAGATTTGGAAGTCTCTGAAACCAAATCAGAATTTTAGGGATTTTAAAAATGGAGAACTAGTACTTTCCTAAATTTTTTGTTTGATTTGGTTTGATTCTTTACAAATTTAGAATAGTTCAGTTTTGTTCTTTGGTTCTTTTAGGATGGTTAAGTATGTTTCGATACCAATATGGATATTTGATTATTTCATTTTTTCAAAAATTAAATTACATTTTTATCTTTATGAACCAAATTAAAAAAAATTATATTTTCACTTTTAATAATTCAAGGACTAAAATAAATAAGTGATAATTTTATAAATAATAACTAATAACTTGCATATTAATTGTTAAATTAAAATTTTAAATATTTGCTACTAATTTATAGTTAATAATTAATAAATAGCCTTTAATTCAATTTTTTTCAATATTGGATAGTTATAAGACAGTTCGAGTAATATAAAATCTTTGGTATAGTCATGTTTAAAAGAACTTATACGGCTTGGTTCAAGCACTTAAGAGAGGTTTTAGTGTGAGCTTGTGAAAACACTTAAGAGAGGTTTTAGTGTTAGCCTTAGAAAACACTTGTAAGAAAGGTTGTTGTGTAAGCCTTAAAAATACAAAGTGTAAAAGTTAGGTGTGAGCTTGGAAACACTATTTTGAGTGAGTGAAACATCCAATTGTAGAGAATTAGGGAGTGGATGTTGGGTTGATTATACCCGAACCACTACAAATCTTTTGTCTTCTTTTTTACTCTCTCTTTATCCTCATTTTATTTTTTTTTAAACACCAATTCAACCCTCCTTATTGGTGCCTAGGGCAAACATAGGGCAATCAAAGAATGCCTTAATCAGTTCCTTAAAGATTCTAAGTTGTGAGATTTCACCTCAAAACATGGTCTAGCAAGTTCTAGCATATGCAAAAAGTATTCACTCATCTAAGTCATGCATTATTATCAATTTCAATTTTAAAATCCATATTTCACCAAATGAGCTCAAATTGTTATGTTGTGATAATTAACTATAAATAAAACATATTAACCAACATCAAATCATTATCACAAGCAAATTTAACTCAATTGATTCATATAAGTGGTTATCAAATTCTTCATTGATTTTAATATTTAGACCTCAAAACTATCCCTTTAATCATCTAAATTATCAAATGTCTCATTCAAAGCACAAATTTAATCTATGAAATTCCTAATTCCCCAAAGTTAAATTTATCATTGTCCTTAATGTTGCAATGAATGCAAAAGTGAGAAGATGGATAAAGAAGGATTACCTTAATGGAGACAAAAGAAACAAAATCTACAATTAAGCATACAAGCAAGAGCCAGGAACACAAAACATAAAACAAAAATACACATAACAAAGAAAAAAAAAACATGCTAATTTACATAACAAAGACAAAAAAAAAAAAATGCTAATTTAAGGTCGTTAGGTTGACCCTTAAGTGGTCATTTAAGCTTTACCTTAGGTTTGTGATTGTCCATCATTAAGATTGGATGTATGCAATTGGTTGGACTAAAACCTTTTAAATCAATCATGACCAAATCCAAATGTATTTTTCTTATCCTCGACCTTTTTTCTTGTTCATGGTTTATGCCATTAAGATTAAAATATAAGAGTTATATTGTTCTCCAAAATATGCATGATCATAAAGATAAGGCAATGGGTCTAATTGATCAAAATTCAAAAGATAATGAGGTGTATTTATTACCTCATCATTGTTCAATGCATTAATAAGGAAAAGAGAAAGTGGGTTAGTATCATGAATTTCAAAAGTGGAAGTATTACTTAGCTCGTATGCTTTGATAGTGAAATTGTGATGTCCTAATTACTAATAATTCCTAAAATAGGTGGTGCATTACTTATTCATAAAACTTGGACTACTAACGTGACATAACATCATTAAAATCCTCTCATTTTATCCATTGTTATTAAAAAGACCTTATTTCAAATTTTTTTTTACACTATGTATCTTGTTTCACAACATAGTAACTATTTACAACAAAGTATACATGGTTAAAAAAAAACTAAAATACTAATTGGCTGCATACTGGCCCAACCTCTATTAGACTGCTAGATAGCAACTTCAAAATGTAAACTGGATGCAATCTTTAGTCTACTCTTCTTGAAAGAAAATTTAATGCAAAAGAGTGAGCTTACATACTCAGTAAGTAAATGCATAATGATACTTCAATCTCAAATAACATAACAAACATTTAAATATAAATAATTTATCATCATATCCATGCATGAAATAAAGTGTTTTTACTTTTAAATGCCACACAAACTATCAAACGTTATTATCACACAGGCTATCATAAATTGTTGTCACATAGGCTATAGATTTCACTGCCAAAAAGGCTTTCATTTTTGGCTGCCACATAGGCCATAAATATTATTGTCACACAAGCTTTAGATATCATTGTCACACATGCTATCGAATGTTATTGTCACACATGCTATTGAATATATTATTGCCACATAGGCTGTCAAATGTTATTGTCACATAGGCTATTATATATCATTGCCACATGACCTATGAATATTTTTGTTTCCCAACAACATCAAGTATTAGTCTTTCAACAAATCAACTACAAATCCAATAAAATTTCAACAATATAACAACTAATAACAACACCTATAACTTTAGCAGCTCATATCACCACATACTCTCATTCCCAAGTCATAATTTATCAACATCTCATGAAAATAAATAAATCAAGAGTAGAACCAACTTTTCATCAATGTATTCATCAATATCATCTCATTAAACAATATTGTATTCCATTGAGTACATGTTCATGGTATTTAACCAATCATATGTATAGTACCATTAGCTATTTACTTACCTCCTCCTTCAAGCTTAATAAGTCATGGATGGTCCCAGCTTATTCCCACTGTTATCTTCAATGCCTCGAGGTCTTATTTTAATACACCAGATCAATCCATGATGATAAAGTAAGATTTTCATCTTGTTATGCAAATATGCTCTAGTAAAATATCATGAACTTGATAGGTTGCTTCTATAATTACTTTTAACTCAAAAATCCAAATTATTGATTCTGTATTTTTAAAATTAAACTAGACATATGTGGATAGTCCAAAATATGCCCTACATAATTTATGGTCAATTTTATGAATTTGTCCTGTTTCAATGTCATCTCAGCCTGAGTAGGTCATACATTATTAGATATATCTCAAATATTACAAATCTAATTGCAAACAAAATTTACCAGAAGTTAGAGAACACATAAAGGAACATTTTTCATTATATATATATATATATATATATATATATATATATATATATATATATATATATATATATATATATATAGTCTAATTCAGTTTATAAAGTCACCAAAACTAATGACAAATCTCAGGGTGTCTAGGTTGTAAACATGTTGACAATCAATCATAATGAAGGGGAAATATCTTAACAACCATATTAAATTTGAAAAAATATTTTACAGGAATGTATCTCATAAATAAATATACAACTTTCAAGTTTTACATATCACCAAATTCCAAATCTATGGCCATCAAATTCTGGAAAAATAGAATTAAAAGATTGACGAGGTTTTATCCGGGTACAAGGTCAGCTACAGTCAATGAGCCATATCTCTTTCCACACAACACATAAATCAAAACTGCTTTATAGGTATTTAGAGGGGATATAAACCTACAAATTTTATGTTTTTTTACTTTATCTAAATCAGCATATAAGATCATCAAAAGATATGAAAATAGAAAGACTATGGTGATTTTCAGTTGGTTGTGAACCAGCCCTAATGAAGGAGTCATATCTCCTCACACACACCAAATCAATACAAACTATTTCATGTGAAGTTAGAAGGGGCATAAGCTACAACTTTCATATTTTACACTTTGAATAATTCCTCTTATAGGGTTATGAAATCATGGATACAAAATTTTGCTCTAACAACAAAACTAACACAATCAGCTCTTGTTTCTTTTGAATTTCAACTTCCATGCATAAGCTCTACCTCAAATACCCCATTATTCTTACTAACCATGCATGATTAATATGTCATGAGGGGTTAATTTCATAAGATAGGAAGATAAATTAACATACCTATTTCCCAAAACCAGAAAACCTTAGAATTCTTTCCTAGGCGGCTCACTCTTCTCTCTTTGTTTCTTCTTCTTCTTCTTCTTCTTCTTCTTCTTCTTCTTCTTCCTTTCTTTCTTTCTTTTTTAGCTCTCTCTTTCTTCTAATGTACCTTACATTTAACCTCTTTATTCTAATCCTAAAGGGTGAAAAGTTCCACTTGTAGACCTATTGTAACAAGATAAAATCATGGTGTTTCATTTCTATTGGTTGGAAGTTCACTTTTCTTATTTTAGTCCCTCTTCTTCACTCCTTAAGCACCTCCATGCATCTCCTAATTCCTAGATTCTCCTTATACTTTTAAATAAGCTTTATAAACATGCACACAACATAAGATAATTTTTCATGCAACTATACAAACATTACATATATGTTCAAGCGTCCCTAATGAAATGGTGCAAGTGTCATTGTCGTGCTTATCCAATTCATATGTCTAAACAATCATTTATCTAATGCATATATTAAAATTTAACATAATTAAAATGTGTATGATTTGGGTTAACGATGTTACAATTCTTCCCCTCTTATATAAATTTCATCCTTAAAATTTTACTTACTAGAACTTTAAAATAGATAGGGATATTTTCGTCTCATGTGTTCCTTTACCTCCCAAGTGGCCTCCTTAAGTTAGTGATGACTCCATCTTACTTTAACCATGGGTATCACTAGATTCCTTAACTATTTTAGTTGTTGATCAAGAATTTCAACTGGTTGGTCATGATAAGTCATATCATCAGACAATTCAATCTTTGGCATTGATAATACATGGCTAGGATCATATCGATACCTTCGAAGCATAAAAACATGGAACACATCATGTATCTAAGATAATTCTATTAGTAATGCCAATAGATATACTAAAGCCCCAATTCTCTTTATGATGTCATATGGCCTAATGTACCTTGGACTTAACTTTCCCTGTTTACCAAACCTAATAATGTGTTTCCATGGTGAAACTTTCAAAAATACTTTATCTCCAACCTGATATTCCATATCTCGTATATGTTTATCAATATACCTTTTTTACCTTTCTTGAGCAGCTTGTAAAACATCTTCTAACTACTTGGATTTTGGCCACTATATAATGTACCATCTTAGAACCCTTTAGCTGTCTCATCCCTTCAATATCCCAACAAATTAGACTTTTACATTTCCTGCCATATAAAGCTTCATATGGTGCCATACCAATACTGGAGTGATAGCTATTATTATATGCGAATTCCATTAATGGCAAACGATTATCCTAATTACCTTTGAATTCAAACACACAAACTCAAATCATATCCTCTAATGTTTGAATAGTCCTCTCTAATTGACCATTAGTCTGTGGGTGAAAAGTAGTGCAAAAATTCAAATTAGTACCTAAGGCTATTTGTAAGTTGTTCCAAAAATGAGAAGTGAATTAAGGATCTCTATCTAACACAATAGAAATAAGAATACCATGTAATCTCACAATCTCAGCAATATATATTTTGGCCATTCTATGAAGTGAATTTGTTTATCGTATAGGCAAGAAGTGTGCATATTTTTTGAATATATCTACAATAACCCAAACAACATTATTCCTTTTTTGTGTTTGAGGCAAACCAATAACAAAATCCATTGAAACTTTCTCCCATTTCTATATGGGAATAGATAAAGGATACAACTTACCTACCGGTGCTTGATGTTCTGCCTTGATTTGTTGGCAGGTTAAACATCTTGATACAAACTCAGTTATATCTTTCTTCATTGTTGACCATAAAAAATGTGACTACATGTTTCTATACATTTTTATAGTTCTAGGGTGCATAACATATGATGCATTATGTACCTATTGCATAATCTTTGATCTCAAACCATCAACATCTAGTAGACAGACTTGACTACCCATCGCTATCATCCCATCATCTCGAATTGAAAATTTAGTCTTCTTACCTTCCTGTATCTTCTATAACATTTTCTGCAAATATGGATCCTTCATATAAACTTCTCTAATTTTTTCATCTGTCGCAGGCTTTAACTGAATAGTAGCCATTAAAGTTGTCACATTCTTAATCTCTAATTTTACATTTAAAGCACAAAGATTAACCAAGGATGTCAATTATAACCAACCATATCGGCAACAACATATAAGGCTTTTTAGCTTGAAGCATCAACAATAACATTAGCCTTACCAGGATGATAATCAATAGTGAAATCATAGTCCTTCAATAATTTCATCCATCTTTTCTGCCTTAGGTTCATTTCTCTCTGTGTTGGAATATATTTCAAGCTTTTATGATCTGTCAGAATTTAAAATGTCTCTCCAAACAAGTAATGCCTCCAAATTTTTAGGGCATGGATAATGGCTAACAACTCCAAGTCATGTGTAGGATAATTCAGCTCATGAGGCCTTAGCTATCGAGAAGCATAACTATCACTTTTCTATGTTACATTAATACATAACCTAACCGCCGTCTTGATGCATCAGTATACACCACCAATCCAACATTTATTGATGGTAATGTCAATATTGGTGTCATAGTCAATCTCTTCTTTAGTTCCTCAAAACTTTGATGACATTAATCATCCCATTTAAATGCTACATTCTTTCATAATAATTTTGTCAATGGCCCAATAATAATGGAGAATCCTTCCATAAATCATTTATAATAACCAGCTAGCCTAAGAAAACTATGCACCTTTGATACATTTTTGGGTGGATCCCACTCCAAAATGGCTTCACCTTAGCTAGATCAGGTTGAACACCATGTCTAGACATAATATCTGTAACGACCGTATTCATATTTGCTTTGATACCACTTAATGTAACAACCTTTTTCATCTCATAGGACTCATATGGCTCTGATACCAAAAAATGTAATGACCATTTTCATTTGACAGAACTCATATGGCTCTGATACCGATAAATGTAACGACCAATTGCATTTACTAATAAATGTAACAACCATTGATACCACTGAATGTTAGCATTTTGTTTGCTACCATAATATGTAATGCTACAATCGGTACCTATAAGAGCACTCAACATTCGGGATTTGTCCATCGGCCTCACGATGTCATACACATCGGGATTTGTACGTCTGCCCCGCGTATGCTTAAACTCTCTCTGATACCAAAACTGTAAGATCTAAATTCATTTGTTAAACCAATAACTATGACATCCATTGTTCTCATTTGTAAATCAGCTTTCATACCATAAATTGTAACGTCACAACGTGGCCACAACTGGTACCTATCAGAGCACTCAACATCTGGGATTTGCCCGTCAGTCCTGCGATGTCATACACACTAGGATTTGCATATCTACCCCGTGTGTGCTTGAATCCTCTGAAACCACCAATTGTAACTGTCGTCTTCAGTTGCATATCATGGCATTTCATTTTCAGAAATGCATACACATTAAGGTTTATTCATTATACATATATAATCCCATATGTATTTAATGTACACGTGTGTTAACTAATGTTAGGACCAGTGACCATAACTAGTTCCTATCAAATGTATGTACATGACACAAGGAGAGAGAGTTGGAATTCAGCCGACGACCTGTGTTCCATGTGTCTTTATGTAAGACTTTATGCACCAAAATGTCCAAACTCTATGCTTCAGTATTTGAAACATAATTGTGATTTGGTGAGTCGCGACTCAGTGAATAAAAATAATAATCAAATCCTCATAGCATAATCCATAATCAAATATCATGAAGATACATTATAAGTGCAAATGCAATAGCTTTGTTTTTATCGTGACCGAGCAAGGCAAACATTGCTTCCAGGATATTCATGTGATTCATGTAACATATGATTTGGGACCTATTGGTTCATCTTCCTGTAATTTGCAAGTATTTGACAAGTCGATCACAACGCCTCTTTTAGTTCCATATGCAAGTGCTTATTCACAAATGATATGCCAAGTAATCGTTAAGAGCATTTAATTCTCACTTGGCCTGTGTTCCCATCTAACATGTAACAATTCAATCATATATACATGTAATAGAACATAATCATATAATACAATTGTCACATACACCCATTGAATCCAATTATAGTTTTTACTCACACATATTGAATCCAATTATTATTTCTACTCACACACATTGAATCCAATTATGGTTTTTACTCACACATATTGAATCCAATTATTATTTCTACTCACACACATTGAATCCAATTATTATTTCTACTCATCTTTTGATGTGACCAACCTTTATGGTAGGGCTTCTTTAAAGTATTGAGATCCTAAAATTTCATACATACATGGTTATAAGTATATCAAAATGATTATGAATGCTTGGTATGCAGTTATGGCATGATTCATGCAAGTGTACCTATTGTTTATACATATTTTCCTTATATGGCAACCTAAGCTAGCTACACGGTCACAGTAATAACTCTCGAAATACTTATCCGAATGGATTGATTCTTTTTTTCAAACAAACTAGACATATAATGGGACAACATATTCAAATTTCAAGCAAATATCATATACACATAAAATGGGGTGAATTTTTAAATGTTGCCCTATTGTAGTGTCCTCTCAGTCTGAGTAGGTCTTACTCTCTTTGGTGTATCTCAAATTGTACAAATCCAATTGCAATAATATTATACCATTAGTTACAAAACATATAAAGGAACATTTTTTATGTTTTACTCATTGTCTAATTCAGTCTATAAGGTCAGGAAAATAAAGGATCAATCTCAGGGTGAGTAGCTTTGTAACATGTTGAAAACCAGTCATGAAGAAGGAACAATATCTCAACAACCATACTGGATTTGGCAACAATATTTCACAGATATGTAGATCAGACATAAATATACAACTTTCAAGTTTGGACCATCATCAAATTTTGAGTCTATGGTCATCAAATTCTTGGAAAATAGAATTAAAAGAAAGGCGATGTGTCATCCGGATACAGAGTCAATCCCAATCAATGAGCCATATCTCTTTCCACACAACAAATTAATTAAAACTGCTTAACAGGTATTTAGAGGGAATATAACCCTATAAGTTTCATATTTTATGCTCTGATAATCAATGAGCCATATCTCTTTCCACACAATAAATTAATCAAAACTGTTTAACAAATATTTAGAGGGAATATAACCCTACAAGTTTCATGTTTTGCGCTCTATCAAAATCAGAATATAAAGTCATCAAAATTAACAAAACAAAAGACTGAGATCATCTTGGTTCATTTTTGAACCAGTCCTGATGAAGTAGCCATATCTCTTCACACACAGAGAATCAAGTAAAACTGTTTCATATGCATTTATATGAGACATAAGGTTACAACTTTCATGTTTTGCACTTCCCCAATTCCTCTTATAGGGTTATTAAATCATGGATGAAAAATTCTGCTCTAACAGCAAAATCAATAGAATCAGCTCTTGTTCTCTTGGATTACAACTTCCATCCAAGAGCTCTACCTTTATTACTCCATAATTCTCACTAACCATGCACGATTAACATGTCATGAGAGGTTAATTTCAGTTGAGAAGAAGATAAATTACTTACCTATTGTCCTATAATTGGAAAACCTTAGGCAGCCCACACTTCTTCCTCTCATTCTTCTTATTCTTCTTCTTCCTTTCTTCATTTCTTTCTTCCTTAGCTCTCTCTCTCTTTCATCTGGTGTATTTCGACCTTATTCCCTCTCTTACTAGCCCATAATGGAATATAATTATAATTTATATTCTTACTCTAATAGGACAAAAGATTGGTGGCTTGTTCCTATTGCTTGAAAGTTAAATAGTTTTGCTTTTAGTCCTTTTTCTTCATTCCTTCATCACCTTCATCCATCCTCTAATTTCTAGATGCTCTTTATACTTTTAGATGAGTTCTCAAACACCATTATTTATGATGCTATAATAAGCACACAACTTGAAATAATTTGTCATATAACTATGCAAACACTGCATATATGTTCAAGTATACCAAATGCAATGGTGCCATTGTCATTGTCATGTTTTTATAATTCACATGTCTAAATGATTATTTATCATGTGCATATGTTCATGTGAGATTTCATATCATTTGATACAGTGGATATGCTCATATGTGATTTCATATCAATTGTGCAATGAATATATTCTTGTGATAATTGCAATGAATAGGGATAGGGATGTTACAATATCGCATTTGTTCAATTTGGCATATAACTATTTTTCCTTTAAGATATGTAGTATGATTCTCATATGTTGCTTGTGCTCCTCATGATTTTGTAAATATATGAAAATGTCATCAATGAACACAATTACAAACTGATCAAGATATTACTAGAAGGTACGATTCATTAATGTCATAAATGTTAGTGGTGTATTAGTTAATCCAAAAGGCATAACAAGGAACTCGTAGTGACCATACCTAGTACGAAAAGCAGTTTTTGGAATGTCTGGGTCTGCAACCCTTAACTGCTAATACCCAGATCTCAAATCAATTTTTCAAAATACAGTTGCTCCTCGAAGATGGTCAAGCAAATCATCAATTCTCGGTAAGGGATATTTATTCTTTACTGTCACTCAATTCAATTGCCTATAATCAATACACAATCGTATACTCTCATTCTTTTTCGTCACAAATAGCATTGGTGCCTCCCAAGGAGATGTACCAAGTTGAATGAAACCTTTTTGTAACAATTCTTCTAATTATTTCTTTAATTCTTATAGTTCCATTGCTACCATTTGATATGGTGTAATAAACATAAGTGTCACTCCTGGCAAGGTCTCAATATTAAAATCAACTTCTCTATGTGGTGGCAAACTCAGTAAATCATCAAGATATACTTCGAGAAATTCTCTTACTATAGGAATATCTGCCAAACCCAAACTAGGAACACTAATGTCCATCACACTTGCTAAAAATGCATCGCAACCTTCTTTAATTAGTTGAAACACCTGAATAACTGAGATTAAATAAGTCAGAATAATTTGCATTCCCTAACAAATATAACTCTTAATTATCCTGAAGATCTAATCATAAATTATTTAGTAGGACAATCTAAAATTGCATGATGTTTTGTTAACTACTACATCCCCAAAATAACATCGAATTCCTTAAAGTTCATCAATATTAAATCTGCAATCAAAACGATACCACACACTAGCACATGACAAGTTCTACATACTTTGTTTACAATCACATTACCTCCAGTAGGCATCAAAACACCTAAATCAAATCCTAAGGATTCAACTACAACATGCACCCGTGATGCAAATTCTAAAGACATAAATGGATGTGTGGATCCTGGGTCTATCAAAACATACGCATCTACATTACAAATAGAAATTGTACCAAAAGTAACTTCAAAAGCTGTTGGAGCCTCTTGACGAGTGATAGAATAAACTCTAGCCCATGGTTGAGTATGGGCTACCTATCCACCACTAAAAAATGAAGTTGGTCCACCATGTCCTCCTCTACCCCTACCTCACCCTTTGGTTCTGCTTATGTCATGAAAATTCTCCCCACCACTACTTTGCCCATGTACAGGAGATTCCCCTCTAATCGAACCTACCTTTGGACAATCTCGACTCATGTGGCCCAGCTATTTGCAAGTATAACAAGTAAGCCTTTTAGGTCCCCAACACTCTCCAAAATGAGTTCTTCCATAATTATTACAAATTGGTGCTACACCTCTACCTAGTATGCCCATAAGTCCTCTCCCACCCTTTGAGCCTTCAAAACTTCCATAGCCACCTCTATCCGGTGCCACCGATACTGATTTACTAGGATGACTCTAGCCTCTGCCTCTTTGATTACAAGTAACTCCTTGAAATCCTAATCCCCTAGATGATGTTAAACCACTCTTTTTATTGCTCAATTTGGTTCTCCACTCCACACTATGTAACTTCTCTTCCTTCTCGCCTTAATTGCATTCTTCTATTGGATCATCTCCTTGACTCAAATAGCTGCTGCTAATAATGTAGTGTAGTTGGCTAGCTTAACTATTAATTGATCTCGAATTTCTAACCTTAGTCCCCTCTCAAATTTTTGGCACTTCAATTCCTCTGTAGCTACATACTATGGGGCATATCTTAAGAGTTTAACAAATTGTACTTCATAGTTTTGCCCCTATCATATCATTTTGCTGCAGTTGGAATAACTCCATCTTCTTCTTATCTAAGTATACTGTTAGTGTGTATTTGTTTGCAAACTACCTTAAAAAATCATCTCGTGTCAAAGTCATCAGTTGGGTAGTGCTACCTAAAATAATCTCCCACTAGTCTAATGCATTATTTTAAAACAATGATACTGCATACTTCAGATTTTGCTCTGGGGTACATTCAAGCCTATTCAGGATTCTCTCAGTTTTTCTAAGCCACTATTCAGCATCAGTAGGATCTATAGTGCCCTCAAAGTCATTTGCCCCTTGCTTCCTCAGTCTATCTATAGCAGGTCCTGCATATGCATGTGTTGCTAATCTCTACATCATCTCAGCAAACTACATGATATTTAGGTATTCACCCACAGTTAAAATATTTCCTAACATTTCAAGATTCTTTGTAACATGGTCAACATGCTCATGTGAATGAACAGACTCAACAGATTCATCTCTAACCTCTGGGCTAGCATGAACTCTATCAGGTGCATCCATACTCCTATATGCCAATGCATGTAAGTATTAGCACAATGTAAATATCATATATATCACATTCATATTACACATGTCTATAAAATCATTTACCCACTCTGATACCACTAAAATGTGATGTCCCAATTGCTAATAATTCCTAAAGTAAGTGCATTAACTTATTCATAAAACATGGAATACTAAAGTGACAAGATATCATTAAAATCCTCTCATTCAATCCATTGTCATTAAAAGACCTTATTTCGATTTTTTTTTTACACTAAGTATCTCGTTTCACATGGCTAAACAAACTAAAAAACTAATTAACTACACATGGCCCAACCTTTATTATACTGCTCGACAACAACTTTAAAATGTAAACTGGATGCAATCTCTAGTCTACTCTTCATGAAAGAAAATTTAATGCAGAAGAGGAAGCTTGCATACTCAGTAAGTAAATGCATAACGATACTTCAATCTCAAATAACATAACAAACATTCAAATATAAAGAACTCATCATCATATCCATGCATGAAATAAAAAGTTTTTACTCTTAAATGCCACACATGTTGTCAAATGGTATTATCACACAACTGTCATAAGTTATTGCCACATAGGCTATAGATATCACTGCCACAAAGGCTTTCATTTTTAGCTGCCACACAAGCTATAAATATTATTACCACACAGGCTTTAGATATCATTGCTATACAGGCCATCAAATGTTATTGCCACATAGATTGTTATATATTATTACCACATAGGCTATTATATATTATTGTCACACAGGCTGTCGAATGTTATTGACACACAGGCTATTATATATCGTTGTCACATAGCCTATGAATATTGTTGTTTGCCCAACAACATCAAGTATTAGTCCTTCAATAAATCAACTACAAATCTTATAAAATTTCAACAATATAATAACTAACAACAACACCCATAACTTTGACAGCTCGTATCACCGCATACTCTCATTCCCAAGTCATAATTTATCAATGTCTCATGAAAATAAATAAATCAAGAGTAGAACCATCTTTTCATCAATGTATTAATCAATATCATCTCATTAAATAACATTTCATGCCATTAAGTATATGTTCATGGCATTTAACCAATCACATGTATACCATTAGCTATTAACTTACCTCCTCCTTCAAGCTTATTAAGTCGTGGATGGTCCTCGAGGCATTGAAGATAATAGTGGGAATAAGCTGAGACCAAATCCAAATGACTAATTCTTTTATTAACTAGACATATATGGGTACACCATATCCAAAATTCAATCCAAAATAGACATTACATAATTTATGGTCAATTTTATGAATTTGCCTTATTTTAATGTCATCTCAGCCTGAGTAGATCTCACATTATTAAATATATCTCAAATCTTAAAAATCCAATTGCAAACATGATTTTTAGAGAACACATAAAGGAACATTTTTCGTCTTTTGCTCATTGTTTAATTCAGTCTATAAAGTCACTAAAGCAAATGACCAATCTCAAGGTGAGCAGGTTTTCAACATATTGACAATCAGTCATAATGAAAGGGAAATATCTCAACAACCATGTTAAATTTGGCATATATATTTTATAGGCATGTAGCTCATATGTAAATATACAACTTTTAAAGTTTTACACAACCAAATTCTGAATCTATGGCCATTAAATTCTTGGAAAACAAAATTAAAAGACTGACAAGGTTTCATCTATGTACAAGGTCAGTCACAGTTAATGAGCCATATCTCTTTCCGCACAACACATAAATTAAAACTACTTTACAATTATTTAGAGGGGGATATAACCCTGCAAATTTAATGTTTTGAACTTTTTCTAAATTAACACATAAAGTCATCAAAATATAAGAAAATAGAAAGACTGAAGTGATTTCAGTTGGTTATGAACCAGCCCTAATGAAAGAGCCATATCTCCTCACACACACTAAATAAAGAAAAATAGTTTCATGTGAATTTAGATGGGGCATAAAGCTACAACTTTCATATTTTAAACTTTCCTTAATTTATCTTATAGGGTTATGAAATCATGGGTACAAAATTCTACTCTAACAACAAAACCAACACAATCAACTATTGTTTCTCCTGAATTTCAACTTCCATGCATAAGCTTTACCTTAAATACTCCATAATTCTTACTATACATGCATGATTGACATGTCATAAAGGGTTAATTTCATGTGAGAATAAGATAAATTAACTTATCTGTTTTCCCAAACTAAAAAACCTTAGAATTCTTTCCTTAGCAGCTCATTCTTCTCCCTCTCCTTCTTATTCTTCTTCCTTTCTTTCTTTCTTCCTTAGCTCTCTCTTTCTTCTATTGTACCTCATATTTAACCTTTTTATTCTGATCTTAAAAGGTGAAAAATTCCACTTGTAGACCTATTTTAATAAGACAAAATCATTGTGTTTCATTTCTATTGGTTGGAAGTTCACTTTTCCTGTTTTAGTCCCTCTTCTTCACTCCTTAAGCACCTCCATCCATCTCCTAATCCCTATATGCTCCTTATACTTTTAAAGAAGCTTTATAACACCATTATTTATGATACTATAATGTGCACACAACATAAGATAATTTTTCATGCAACTATACAAACATTACATATACGTTCAAGCGTCCCAAATGCAATGATGCAAGTGTTATTGTCGTGCTTATCTAATTCACATGTCTAAATAATCATTTATCCAATGTATATATTCAAATATAACGTAATTAAAAGGCATATGATTTAGGTTGAGGATGTTACAAAAGCCCTTTTCATCACTTACTGATTTTGATTATTTAAGCTTAAAACATTATCCTTTTTATTGACAAACATCATGCTCACACTTTTCATTTTTATCAATTCTTAGGCATCTCTCCTCCTCTACGTATAACTTTCCTTATTCCTCAATGAGCTCTTTGTGCTCCTTATACTTTCTTAATCTTGAAGGAAAAGGTATAGGAGGCATATAAAGATTGGCCTCCTCCTTCAAATTATCTTTCTTGATTTTATCCTTGTTTTCTTCATTCTTGGTTTTTCCATCCTCTTTCAACATTGTATTAATTTTGTTACCACTTTTTAATGCAATCTTATTGTCTTGCTTTATAGGATTGGGTTCAAAATTGCAGAGTAAGGTGCCTTGGGATCTAAAACTAAGGGCATTGGCTATTTGGTCCAACTGAATATCAAGGTTATGGATAAAAGAATAGTGATTTTTGTTGGCTTGGTCCATTTTGGCCTCATTTCTCCCCATGTTCTCTTCATGTTGCTATAGCCTAGTATTATTGAAAGTTATGAATTTCTCTAAGAGGTTTTATAGGCTTGATTTCTTTTCTTAAGGTTGGTAGATTGGTGGTTGATGAAATATAAAAGGAGATTAAAGATTAGAGTTCCAATAATTGTCATTTGACCAAGAACAGTTGGGATGGTCTTACTAACTACAGTTGTAGGTATTATAACGAGGATCATAAGCTTGGTGAATGAAATTCACCATATAATTTACTTGAGTATTTATAGAAGAATTCCTTATTTGACATGCTAGGTTCTATGGCTAATCTCCCCACACAATTTGCATACCACCTGTGAAAAAAAAATGAAGAAACCATAATATAAGTGATGAAATTTAATTACTTGGAAATGATAGATACTTTAGCTTGTAATTCCTTAAGTGCATCCATGTCATGAAGTCCTATTCATGTATAAAAAACAAAAGAAAAAAAATAAAAAGAAAATTCTAGATTAATATAAAAATAGTTTTCTTAGTATTAATATCATCAATCCCCAGTAACGATGCCAAAAAACATGATGATGGGTTAGTGTTATATAAATAACCCCTTGAGCTACTAGTGCATAGGTCATCAAGTAATAAAGTGTACAAGAGTACAAATATCGTTTCCATGAGGATCATGATTAACTACTAAACGTCTTGTTCATTATATTATTTAAAAATTTAATATAAAAGAAAGTTTAAACAAAGAATTAACACTAAGTAAAATATAAACAAAGTAATTGTAAATAAAATAATCAATATAAAAAGTTAGCTAGGGGTTCAACTTTATTTAGTGAATTTATAATGGGTTCCCAATTCTTGTTTAATTGATTCATTCATCACGTGTTCGTATTGAATCACCATGGTGATCAATTAATCCCTTTCGAGTAGAAATTGACATACAAGACCATGTTAAGTTAAAGTTCCTTAACTCAAAAGTTAAACATCATGCAATTGCCTTACAAAATAAGACTCTATAGATAGTAATAGTTTGTTAAGGTTTCTCAACTTAATAACAAAATAAGGGAATTGTTGAAGGTTTTGTTTTATGAAAAGCATGTCTTCATTATCAATTAACAAAACTAAGATAATCAATGGCTAGTTAATAAAATATAAAGTACTCAACAATTGCTAGCATAAATAATGAATAATACTAAAAGACTTAGATTAAGAAAAACCAATACGAGTCACTCAACATCCATTTACAACCTTTGCTTAAAGATAATTAGCTCATAATAGATGAAAGAGAATAAGAAACAATCAAACTAATGATATTGGAAGCCATGGCCATCAACTATATAAGCTCTTGGATGATTTCGTTCTTACTCCTCTTTGCTCCTAAAACCTTACTTGATTGAATTCCTCATTTTTTGGGTTACGTCAATAATGGGTTCTTCCTCTTTTGATGATGATGTTTGCCTTCTTAAATAGTGCTCTTAAGGTAGTTACTAGTTAGAAACATTGGAAAATTAGAAAAGGAAGAAATTGGGGAAATTTTGAAAATCCCATTTTTGACAATCTCACACGCATGACCATGCACATGGACATGTCTAATGATTCTACTTGACTTGCTTCTTGGCCATTGCTATCAATTTTGAACCCCGAAGATGATCAAAGTAGCTCAAGTGCAAAACATAAAAGTTATAGCTCTATGTCTTAGTTGTCCAATGGCTAAAATCACCTCATTAAGAGCTCTTGAGAGAGAGATAAGTTTAAAATACTGAGCAGTGCTCAAAACTAGATTTTGGGTTGCCTTTTCTTACATTTTTGGCACTTTTCCCCTTTTCAACCCTACAAAATACAAATTTAATTCCTTTAATCCTTTTCATATGCAACATTAGCATAATATCATTAATATTTAGAAAAGGAATCAATTATAAATATATGTACATTATGCACCAAACACTTTGCAATTCCCTTTTGCATCTCAATAAATAATTCAAGTGGTTTTCATCATCATGCTTCTATCTTAAGGCCTAGAATTAGATGCTCACAGCTATATAAAGCACTAGTTGGTATGTACAACCCTCTTTGACTATGGACAATTTGTGAAAATGATCTTCTTCTCCATCTACATTCCTTATTTTTCTATGTATTTTTGGGGTACCTTGAGAGCTCAAATGGAAAAATAAAGGGGTAGACCTCATGGTTAATAACCCATATCCCTTCAAATATTGAGTTAAGATCAAGAATTTAGTTTTGTTTCCTTGGTTTAATGCTTGTAACTTTGGTTCTCACATGCATTGTCCTTTCATTTTGTCTTGAGCATAGAGTCTTAGCAATGATTGAGTAAGGGATATAACTCTTATGACCTCATGGACTTATAATTCTTTTTAGTGTATGATTTAGTTGCTTGTCTCATATGTTTTCATCCAAAGGTAAGGTTAAAAGCTTTTAAGCTTGCATACTCCTCCTCTTCTTTATTTTGGAATGATAATATGATCATGGTTGGGAAGAAAGATCCACTCTTAATAACCTTTACTATAATGTGCTTTGTGTTTGCTATCTTATATCAATCATTGGCCTTATGTTAGTTTCTTTGTGTTTAACATCTTAACCCTAAAATGGTTAGTACTGTTCATAGATGCTTAGCTCTTTAGGAACAATGTAAAGGAGGGTTCAAAAAAACCTTAGGATCCTACTTGTTAAGAATTTTTGCCTTAAGACATTATATCCTTCAAAGTGCACTTTCATTTCATACTTATGACATTGAATATTCCATGACTTATGTGTTTGTGTTTTACTTATTATTGTTATTGTCATTATGTGATTTATATGATGTTAAGGTGGTGTTAACTTTGAGACTTAGAAACATGCCTACGCTCCCTTAACTTAGAGATTCGTTGCCTTTTCACCTAATTCCATTTTACCTTGTTTATTTCATTATTTTATCTTTTTTATGACAATTAACTTGTGTCTTCTTTATGTAGCTGGCGGAAGGGATATGATAAGTCCCATTATGCATGATTATGAATGATTGATATGCATAACCTTACCATTTGATATTGCATTCCCCTCCCCTTTAGTGCAATTTATGATGCCTTCATCATGATATGTTTAATTGAGATGTGCTAAAAACATACTTCAAGTTGTTAATCAAACTAATTAATAGTAATGTCAAAATGGTAAAACTTGAACCAAAGATGCCAAAAGGCTGGACCCCCAAATCTAAGTGGCTTGGGGTCTTTGACCTCTTCCCCAAGCCATATCCAATTTTTAAACCTAATCTTTGATGGATTGAAGATTAATTAGGTCTTCTAATGTAGGTTTAAATTTTATCCTTGCTGAATTCCTATCCCAACCAAAATTGGGTGGCGACTCCACATTTCCATTAGGGATGATACTAATGTATTGTCTTGCCTTGGTCCCCCATTGACCACCAAATTAGATAAGGGCTTTAAACTTGTGTGACGCTTAAAAGATCCATGGGATTGCCTCTGTTTTTGTGAATGCACTCAAACGAGTGGAATCTTACTTACAACTCCATCCTTCTATCAATTAATATGGAATCAAGAGGACGAGGGTCTTTACATTAGTAGTGACCCTAAGGTGTGGTATATGTTTGATCAATGAGGAATCCTTTTACACCTTGTATGACTTTAAAGCCTTAAGCCTAAAATAATGGTAATTAGGGGACCAACTATGAGATAATACATTGCTATAATCCATAAAAAAATATGGGGTCACCACCCAACATTAGTTGGGAGAAGAGTTTAGGGATGGCAAAATGTAAACCTAATCTAAGTCAATTAGAAGACCCATTTCATCTTTACTCCATTACAGATTGAGTTTAAAAATTGGGTACAGCTTGGGAAAGAGGTTAGACACCCCCAAATTGCCCGAATATTGGGATTTTGCTTTTAGGCATCTTTTAATCACCTTTAATATCTTAGCCAAGTTATTGATTGGTTCGATTAATGCCTTTAGGCATACATCTAATGCAATTGAACCAATCAAAGCATCACACTAATCAAAAGGGGAGTGGGGTCATGCATCATGGCAATGAGGGTTATCATGCATACAATAAAATTCATACATTCATTCATTCAAATCATGCATAATAATATAAGATGATAATCAAGGCTAAGTTTATGGCCTAACTCAAGTAATAACACCTATGCCTAAAGGAATAAGGGAAGTTAGTGATTAAATGATAATAAAAACAAATAATAATAAACTAAAGGAAAAGCAAATAAAATCCCTATGAATCATCTTACCATACCTCCAAAGTCAATGTCCCTAAATTTACATCAAGTGTCCATGATAACAATCCCAACATCATCAAATCAAGAAACAAACTACAAAATAAGTGTTTGAATCATGAACACATGGAGAAGTAAACATGCAATACAAGGCATTTAGAGAATGTCAGATGGCCTAAGGCAAGACTCATCATAAAAGGGATCCTAAGGTTGATGATCCTCACCCTATGTAGTTCTAAAAGAGCATGGCATCTATATGTACCACTAACCATGTAGGGTTAACATACAACATAAAAATGAAGGAGATTGAAGTTCGAAACACTAGTCATATATTTTAAATTTAAACATAATGACAAAAGAGACTCTCAAGGTCATTGGAACCTTAGGTTCCTCACTTGGTCACTGTCTTAAATGATTAAAATCAATATAAACCATCAAATAATCATAAATAAAAGGAACATGACATATTATATGTACAGGAGTTATGAAATCACTTAAATATCACCCTCAAGTTCTATTTTTTATATGAATAACTAGGATGTTTAATCTCTCCCTATTATGCTATTGGAATATTAAAAAAATCACATAAAGAACAATTTGAAGAAGGTGAAATCTAGGAGTGGAAAAAAGATCATTGTTCTACAAAACTGATTACTAAGCAAACCAGGCTATATAGTTCAAAATGAGAGTTATACAACCCAGTCAGAGGGTTGTACAGCTTATAGAAAAAGTTATACAACTCTTATTTTATGGGTTTTGAAAATAGAGAAAGAGAGAGAAAAAAAAAGAAAGAGGAAAAGGGATTTTTGGATGCCTTTGTGTGTGTTTTTATGCCTTTAGAGGCACACAAGTTCTACATTTTCCTCCAAAATGCTTAAGGAATGCACATAATGAAGATATTAGGTCTAGTTCTACCTTAGAGTGAGTTGGGGTGTGTTAGGGTTTAGGTTTTCTGTGTTTAAGAGATAATTTCAATAGAGTAGCCTTAGGGTTTCCAAACCTATCTCTTCCTTTTCAAATGAGGGGGTATTTATAGATAATAGGTAGGTACACAAGACCAGAAATGATTGTAGTTGCACCATAGACATGTCCAATCATAGAGAGGGAGATGAATCTTCTAAAATTAATGTTTGCATAGTTGTACAACCAAGAATCGGTTATGCATCCCTCTGTCTCGGTTGTGTAGCCTTAGAGTTAAAAGCGGGGAGGGGGGGGGGGGAAAGGGAGGGGAAAGGACAAACTCTAGAAGGATCTTAGGGCTAGGGTTTTAAGGTGGGCTGTATAACCTTATGCATGGCTTTATTACCATGGTTTATAGGTAGTGCAACCCATTAGCCCTAGCAAGCAACTTTGGGTTTAGTCTTAGGCTAGCTTTTAAGGCTAGTCTTAGGCTTCTCTAACGTTTCCTAGGGCCTTTCATCTCTTTCTTGAGTAATTTCTTTTGCATTTTGGGAATAGGTTCAGGTACTTTCATCATCGGGCTTGCATCTAAAGGTCTAAAATCTAAGGCTTACAGTTTGCCCCTTCTTTATGGGACTTAGAAAATAACATTTTGAGAAAATGGTTATTTAAACAAGTCTCATCAAAGCAAAGTAAAAAATGTAAGCATTAGTGAGGACACCCATGGATACAAGTTTTTAACAACTTCTCAAGCAAGTACTAAGGTGATTTTGGTAGCTTTCTAGCAAGTGCCAAGTGTTTTAATGGCTCTTCACCAGCTTTCGAGCATGTGTTGAAATGGTTCTAGCAGCTCTCTAGTAGGTACTAAGTGTTTTAATGGCACTTTAGCAACTTTTTAGTAGGTACTAAGTGGATCTAACAGCTCTCTAGTAGGTACCAGGTATTTTGGCAACTTTTCAACAACTATTTAGCAAGTTATAAAACGATTTTGAAAGCTTTCTAAGTGTTTTAATAGTTATTCAGTAGCTCTTTAGCATGTACTAGAGTAGTTCTAATAGCTCTCTAGCAGATACTAGGTGTTTTGGTATTGGATAATTGGCCTCTAATAGTCACTAATGCTCTTGTACTTTTCTGTGAGTGCTTCAATCTTTTTGACTGATGAAAGGATGCCACTAGGTGGCTTTTGTATCATTCAAGCCTTTTTAGCATTTGTAAAACTAAATTAATATCCTTGTAGCCCTTTTGGTTGTCCTAGAGGTCCATTCCTATCTCAAGGTAATGGGTCTGAGCCTCAATGTCGTAGGAAGTGCTTCTTTGGGTTTTGCCCTTTTTAGAAGAATGTAGTTCTTCATAAGAGTATACCTAAGGCCTCGAAAAGGTCAAATTTATCATTAAAGGTATCTTAATGGTCTCACTTGAATTAGGAAGCCTAAGGTATTCCTTTGGTGTTTTAAAAGTGATAAGGTTATTTTGGTAAATTGGCCACTCTAGGTCTCTCTAAAAAGTTAAAGGTATCTTTGTAATTTAGGTGCTTTGCAGTGGCAAAGGCATTTTAGTAATTTTAGATTAATTGGGCTTTAAGAAAGGTTAGGGGTATTTTAATAATTTTAGCTTAATTGGGCTTAAAGGAATGCTAAGGGTATTTTGGGTAAATTTGGCTTAATTAGCCTTGAAGGAAGGCTAGGGATATTTTGATAATTTTGGCTTAATTGGGCTTAAGGAAAGACTATGTTGGTCTTGATGGGCTAAAAGGGAGCAATGTATGGGTAGAAGATGATGTAAGCCTATAAGGCCCATTTCAACCCCAACTAGCTTGAGGAGTTTGTACAACCCATATCAAGACTACATAAACCATGGGTTTGTATAGACTAGCCAGGGTTGTACAACCCTAGTCCACTTATAAACCCCTCCAAAAGCAACTTGTCTCATTTACACAGTTCCTCTTCTATCTTTTACTTCTCTCTCTCAAAGACTCAAACTCAGCTCTTAAGTTCCATTGGTTTTTCAAGCAATTATCACGATCGAATACCACAATGATGAGATGTTTGATGTCCATGAGGAGTTTCTCGATGAGGACATCCTAACTTTGGTTCCCCTAATGCAATTGCAATCCTAATAGGGATTCGCGTGGATGAGCTTATTCAAGGGCGCGACCACAAAGATGGTCTTGCCTGGCTTTCCTCTAGTAAGAGACACACCAACGGTATATAACTTTTATAGACACCTTACAATGGCTGCCTTAGGAGTAGTAGGCATTTTTTTCCCTTATATTTATTTTATTTTTTATCCATATCACCATAATAGATTTTAGATACTGCCTTAGATTTTTTTTCCTGTGAACATTAGGTTAGCTTATAAACTATTTAGGACACTCAACTTTTATTTTTAGTCAAATTTATTTTTTGTCAACCAATCTAGTTAGAAGCTTCGATTTGCATCACTTCAGACCTTATTTTATGATCTATACAAAAAACCATTAAGATTCATTAATGGAATAACTTATGAAAATTAGGGTACATACCTAGAATTATAAATAATTTATTCATCCATTTTGTCGACTTGTCAGTTTTTTTATGCTTTCTTTGTGGAAATGGAACACTTTTTTTTAGGAAACTATTTTCATAATTCCCTTAAAACATATAATTAACCCCAATGACCAATACTTGTCGTTCCTTTGCCTTCAAATTCAAACCTTTTTTATTTTCCATTCTCTGACCTCAATGACTATGCAGAAACTAATAAATGTTTTCCATTATTCATTCATTTTTGCTCCTTTATTTTCTTGCAGGGGATTGTGGCCTTCTAGAAGGGAGGGAGGTTGTGGATTGGGATGGTGAGTAGGGTTGGACATTCCACCCTCGAGTTGTGGCCTGCCTTCAGGGTACATGGGTATGGACCTTTGTAACATCCCTATCCCTATTCATTGCACAAATGATATGAAATCACATATGAGCATACACACTGTATCAAATGATATGAAATCTCACATGAACATATGCACAGGATAAATAATCATTTAGACATGTGAATTGTAAAAACACGACAATGACTATTGTACTGTTGCATTTGTGATACTTGAACATATATGCAGTGTTTGCATAGTTATATGACAAATTATTTCATGTTATGTGCTTATTATATATCATAAATAATGGTGTTTAAGAGCTCATCTAGAAGTATAAACAGCATTTAGAAATTCGAGGATGGACAAAGGTGATGAAGGAATGAAGAAAAGGGACTAAAAGCAAAATTGTTTAACTTTCAACCAATAGGAACAAGCCACTAATCTTTTCTCCTATTAGAGTAAGAATACAAATTATAATTATCTACCATTATGGGCTGGTAAGAGAGGAGATAAGGTCAAAATACACCTGATGAAAGAGAGAGAGCTAAGGAAGAAAGAAATAAAGGAAGAAAGGAAGAAGAAGAAGTAGAAGAAGAGGAAGAAGTGTGGGCTACCTAAGGTTTTCCAATTTTGGGACAATAGGTAAGTAATTTATCTTCTTCTCAACTGAAATTAACCTCTCATGACATGCTAATCATACATGGTTAGTGAGAATTATGGAGTAATTGAGGTAGAGCTCTTGGATGAAAGTTGTAATTCAAGAGAATAAGAGCTGATTCTGTTGATTTTACTGTTAGAGTAGAGTTTTTCACCCACGATTTCATAACCCTAGAAAAGGAATTGGGGAAAGTTCAAAACATTAAAGTTGTAGCCTTATGTCTCATATAAATGAATATGAAACCGTTTTACTTGATTCTATGTGTGAAGAGATATGGCTCCTTCATCAAGACTGGTTCAAAAACGAACCGAGATGATCTCAGTCTTCTATTTTGTTATATTTTGATGACTTTATATTATGATTTTGATAAAGTGCATAACATGAAACTTGTAGGTTTATATTCCTTTTAAATACCTGTTAAACAATTTTGATTAATTTGCTGTGTGGAAAGAGATATGGCTCATTGATTGGGACTGACTCTGTATCTAGATGACACACCACCTTTCTTTTAATTCAATTTTCTAAGAATTTGATGACCATATACTCAGAATTTGATGATGGTCCAAACTTGAAAGTTGTATATTACATACCGGTGAAATATTGTTGCTAAATCCAGCATGGTTCCTGAGATATTATCCCTTTATCATGACTGGTTGTCAACATGTTATGAACCTACTTGCCCCGAGATTGGTCTTTTGTTTTGGTGACCTTATAGACTGAACTGTATAATGAGTAAAACATGAAAAATGTTCATTTATATGTTTTGTAATTGATAGTTAAATATTATTGCAATTGGACTAGTACAATTTGAGATATGGAAAAGAATGTAAGACCTACTTAGACTGAGATGACATTGCAACAGGGAAAAACTTAATAATTCTCCACATTTTATGTGTATCTGATATTAACCTAAAATTTTAATATGTATTCCCATTACATGTCTAGTTTGTTTGAAAAAAAGAATCAAGCCATTTGGATAAGTATATTGGGAGTTATTGTTGTGACCGTGTAGCAAGCTCAGGCTGCCATATAAGGAAAATATGTATAAACACTAGGTACACTTGCATGAATCATGCCATAACTGCATACCAAGCATTCATAATCATTTTGATATGCTTATAACAATGTATGTATCAAATGTTAGGATCTCAATACTTTGAAGAAGCCCTACCATAAAGGTTGGTCGCATCAAAAAGTGAGTAAAAACAATAAGTGGATTGAATGGGTGCATGTGATAATTGTATGATATGATTATATTCTATTACATGTATATATATGATTGAATTGTTACATGTTACATGAAAATATAAGTCAAGTGAGAATGATTGAATTGTTACATGTTACATGGGGATAATATGATTATGTTCTATTACATGTATATATGATTGAATTGTTACATG
>CATIWR010087560.1:0-13043 GCA_949677035.1 Omphalea diandra | reverse complement strand
GCTCATCAAATTCTTGGAAAACCGAATTAAAAGAAAGGTGGTGTGTCATCCGGGTACAGAGTCAGTTCCAATCAATGAGCCATATCTCTTTCCACACAGCAAATTAATCAAAACTTCTTAACAGGTATTTATAGGGAATATAAACCTACAAATTTCATGTTTTTTACTCTGTCAAAATCAGAACATAAAGCGATCAAAATATAAGAAAACAGAAGGCTGAGATCCTCTCGGTTCGGATTTGACCTAGTTCTGATTAAGGGGTCATATCTCTTCACACACACAGAATCAAGTAAAACTGTTTCATATGAATTTATATGAGACATAAGGCTACAACTTTCATGTTTTTCACTTTTCCCAATTCCTCTTCTAGGGTTATGAAATCTTGGGTGCAAAATTCTGCTCTAACAGCAAAATCAACAGAATCAGCTCTTGTTCTCTTGGATTGCAACTTCCATCCAAGAGCTCTACCTCAATTACTCCATAATTCTCACTAACCATGCATGATAAACATGTCATGAGAGGTTAATTCTAGTTGAGAAGAAGATAAATTTGCTTACCTATTGTCCCAGAATTGGAAAACCTTAGGCAGCTCACTGTTCTCCCTCTCTTCTTCTTCTTCTTCTTCTTCCTTTCTTTCTTCTTCCTTTGCTCTCTCTTTGTTTCTGGTATAACCCACATTTTTTTTCCTCAAAATCTGACCCTAATGGTCTATATTCTTATCTTAAATAAGTCAAAAGATTGGGGCTGGTTTCCTAAAGGTTGAAAGTTAAAAGATTTGCTTTTAGTCCCTCTTCTTCACTCCTTCATCACCTTTGTCCATTCTCTAATTTCTAGATGCTATTTATACTTTTATATGAGCTCTAAAACACCATTATTTATGATGCTATAATATGAAGTGATAGATCACTATTTAATGGCCAGTTCCCTATCTCAGCATATACAAGAAACAATAGTTAATGAAAATAAAATAAAGAATTGTTATATTAAATGAGCAATCTATTGTGAAAGCTATTCTTAATAAAAAAAAATGGCTATTATATTATGAACAAAGAGTGATCTAGCATCCAAGAGAGATTCATTGATTAAGCTTGAAGGAGAACTACAAAAAAGTCATCTTTAAAATTTCAAGGATAAGCTTCTCGAGAATCCTTTCCACATTCTCAGCCACATTAAGCAAACTTTGTGAATGTACTTTGATTAATCATTATTGCTTAGAGTTTTCCTTCTTCTAAAAGTGTTGTAATTTTGCATGAGGAAACTTTGGGTTGGGATTTTTTTGAAAACTACATCTTATAAAAGGTTTAAGGTAGTATTAGAAAACTATTTTAGGTTAAGATTTAAATATTACCCGTCAAGTGCTTGAGTAGGCTTGATAGTAACTAATAATTTATTATATGTAAAGGCTTGGTAATGCATGGAAACCCAATATTGTAAAGGTGTTGATAGCTTCTAAAGCTATATAAATAGTAAAGTCTTTAGTGGGATACTAGAGCAGAGAACATAGGAAAGTTGTGTCATACCTTTAGAAACCTTATGTGGGGATTCCTTATCTATTTTTGCATTTAGTTTTAATATGTAAATTTCAATTATCCTATACAACTCCCCTTTTAAGGCATTAAAGGACAATAATTGGTATTCGAGCTAATCATTTGATTAAAGCTTAAGTTCAAAGAGCAAAGATCATGGCAAGTCATGAAGAATCATAATCCATCCATACTCCTCCGTTCTTTAAGTGATAGGATTATGGATATTGGAAGAATCATACGAAGATCTTCCTTTATAGTGAAATCACTATCTTATGGGACATTATTAAAGAAGGAAGATAGGTTTCAACAAAAGTAGTTAGAGATGTTCTAATACCAAAGCCTAAGAGTTAGTGGATTACAGAATAAAAGAAGGAACACTTGAAAAATAGAAGAGCAATGCATGTTTTTTTTTTAATGGAATTCACAAGCCTCAATATGCTAACCTATAAATGTGGACATCAGCCAAAGAGATATGGGATACATTGCAGACTCAATATGATGGAACCAATGAATTAAAGAAGAAAAAGATACAAATTCATACATATAAGTATGAAACATTTGTATTCCTAAATAGCGATACTATTACTGAGACATGTAATAGGTTTATAGACATTGTTTGTAGTCTCAAGAACTTGCCAAAGTCATTTGCGGCATGATAGCACATATTTTAAGAACACTTCTAAAAGATAAGTGGGAAGCTAAAAAACCAATTATAAAGGAAGCTAATAAACTATAAGCTCTATCACTTGATGAGCCTATGGGGCAGTTATTGGCTCATGATATCACTCTTAAAAATCATGTTGAAGACATAACAATGAGGAAGAAACTTAATGTTGAAAGCTAAAGAGGTATGCTTAGAAATTCCTTCCACTTCTTATTCACTAACCTCATCATCTTCTAGTGATGATGAAGGTAGTAGTAAAGATAAGCATCTTGCCTTCATCACCAAATAAGTAAATAAATTCCTTTTAAGCAAAAAGGGAAATATGGTAAGAAGCTATAAGAAGAGAAACAACAAGAGTCAACTTATTTGTTATGGATACAATTAGAAGGGGCATATAAAATAAAGTTGTCCTAAAAATTAAGAAAAATAATCACCCTTCTAGGAAATACACTTCCAAGATAGGAAAGGAGGAAAGGAGGTGTATAAAGCCACTTGGGATGACATTAGTGATTCCAAAGATGATAAAGTTGAGATAAGAAAGTAATTTGCTAGCCTTTGTCTTATGGCAACTAAGGAATAACAAGATTAATTCTCAAGTGAAGACATATCCAATAGTGACAATGATAATGATAAAATGGAAAATCCCTTTGACTCCAACTATAGAGATAAGTTGCATTCTATAATTACCAAACTCATTATGAGCATTCAAATTCTCAAGTACAACACTTCCTTTGTTAAAAAAGAGAATAAATATTTGAAAGAATGTGTTAAGGCTTAAGAAACTTTAGTTAGGGAGGTAGAGTCGCTCATAGTTAAGAACCTTAAGTTAAAGGAAAATCTCAATATGTTCACTAAAGGAAAAGAGAAGTTAGACTACACCCTTGAGGTTCAAAAGTGCTCATTCATCACGTATGGATTAGGCTATAATGCTACTACTTCAAGTCTCCTTCCACTTTCAAAACTGTATTTGTTAAGGCTAAGGAAGATAGTGTCTCTAACCCCATTAGGATGGCAAAGGTTCTAAAAAAGGGAAATGCTAAGATTTATAACACAAAGGAAAAGTCTCAACATAACCACACACAATTGAGATATGCTCCTCTTAGAGCAAATTATGCTTACATGTACTACTCTCACAAGCCTAAAAGGCAAAGTGTGCAAAGACACAACACTTGGCAAAACTATAAGTATTAGCACACACAACCTAAAAAAGTCTCTCCTATGAGATATACTCCTAGATACACTACTTGATGGAGCTATTAGTCTAAAAGACACTATATGCATTCTCCACTAATAACTAAGAACCAATCCACTTTGATGTGATTGTTTCTATTGTGGTATGTATGCCCACATTGCATATCATAAGCAGTTTATAAGAGCTAACCCTCTAAGACCCAAGAAGGTTTGTGTACCTAAGATATAAATCTTTTTATTTTGCAAATGTGCTTGAAATTTAAGGTTAGAAAGCAATAGTGGTATCATGATAGTGGATGTTCAAAGTACATTAGAAGAGAAATGACGTTGTTCTTACATTTGGAACAAAAAGAAGGTCATAGAAATGTGTCTTTTGGAGACAATGGTAAAGCCAAAATTGTAGGCATAGGTAAAGTTGGTAAGGATGTTGACTCTCTCATCCTTTATAAAGTATTGCTTATTAATGGACTCAACACAACTTACTAAGTGTAAGTCAAATATGTGACAAAGGAGTTAAAGTCATGTTTGAGCCACAAGTATGTTATGTATTAAGGATTAGTGACAACAAAATTACGTTCATTGGTATAAGTGTTCATAATATCAATGTCATTGATTTAAACTCTCTTTTTAAGCATAATGCAAAGTATTTAGTTTCAATAGTTGATGAAGGAAAAACCTAGCATAAAAGGCTAGGACATGTTAGCATGGAACTCCTGAACAAGATGGATAAAACAGACTTGGTTGAAGGTCTACTCAAAATCAAGTTCCCAAAAGAATGAGTTTTGAAGCATTTCAAAAAGGTAAACAAATTAAATCCTCTTTTCAAAGCTAAAAATATGTTATACTAGACCATTGTAGTTGCTTCACATGGATCTTTTTGCCCCACTAGGGTAGCTCCTTTATGAGGCATGCATTAGGCATTTGCCATAGTAGATGACTACTATAGATAAACCTAGGTGTTGTTCTTTCCATATAAGGATTTTTGTTTTGGTGCATCTGGAACTTTTGCTTAGAGAATTTAAAACCAAATGGATTTGAAAATTTCTTCTATTAAAATTGACCATGTTGGTGAGTTTGAGAATGCTAAGTTTCATAGGCTTTGTGATAAGTATGGTATCTCACACAATTTATTAACTTTAAAACTCCATAACAAAATGGTGTGGTGGAATGGAAAAATAAAACTCTTTAAGAAATGACTATAACTAAGCTAAATGAGTACAATCTTCCTAAGTATTTTTAGATATAAGTTATGAATGCTTTGTGCTATGTCATGAATAGAGTCTTGATGAGACCTTTGTTAAAGAAAACTTCTTATATGTTATGGAACAACATGAAGCCCAAGATTGCATATTTTAGATTTTTCAGTCTTAAGTACTTTATTCTAAACACTGAGGACAACTTAGGCAAGTTTGATTCCAAATCAGATTAAAGAATCTTCCATGAATACTTTTGTAATGACTATATTCATATTTGCTCTGATACCACTAACTGTAATGATCGTATTCATATTTGCTCTAATACCAATAAATGTACCGACCAATTGTGTTTACAAATCATCTTGCTTTGATTCTAGTTTTTTTTCCATAATATGTAATGCTACAATCGGTACCTATCAGAGCATTCAACATTTGGGATTTGGTTGTCGACCCCGCGATGTCATACACACTGGGATTTGGACGTCTACCCCGCGTATGCTTGAGCCCTCTTTGATACAAAAACTATAACATCTAAATTCATTTGTCAAACCAATAAATGTGACATCCATTGTTCTCATTTATAAATCAACTTTGATACCACAAATTGTAACGTCACAATGTGGCTACAGTTGGTACCTATCAGAGTACTCAACATCAGGAATTTGCTCATCGGCCCCGCGATGTCATACACACCGAGATTTACACGTTTACCCCACATGTGCTTGAACCCTCTTATACCACCAACTGTAACTATCGTTTTCAATTGCAAATCATGGCATAATCCATAATCAAATATCATCAAGATACATTGCAAGTATAACAAATGACTATGCAAGTGCAAATGCAATAGCTTTGTTTTTATTGTGACCGAACAAGGCAAACATTGCTCTTAGGATATTCATGTGATTTATGTAACATATGATTTGGGACCTACTGGTCCATCTTCCTATAATTTTCAAGTATTTGACAAGTCGGTCAAATGGTCCTTTTGATTCCATATGCACGTGCTTATTCACAAATGATATGCCAAGTAATCGTTAAGAGCATTTAATTCTCACTTGGCCTGTATTCCCATGTAACATGTAACAATTCAAACATATATACATGTAAGAAAACATAAGCATATTATTCCCATGTAACATGTAACAATTCAATGATTCTCACTTGACTTATATTTTCATGTAACATGTAACAATTCAATCATATATACATGTAATAGAACATAATCATATCATACAATAATCACATACACCTATTGAATCCAATTATGGTTTTTACTCACCTTTTCATGCTACTGACCTTTACGATAGGTTTGGTTCTCTCTCTATGGCTTCCTCAAAGTTTTGAAACCCCAGAATTTGATACATACATGGTACAAGTATGTCAAAATGATTATGAATGCTTGGTATGCAGCTATGGTATGTTCCATGCAAGTGGATATAGGGCAGCCTGAGCTCGCTACACTCTCATAGTAATAACTCTAGATATACTTATTCAAATGACTTGATTTTTTTTCCAAACAAACTAGACATATAATAGGACAATATATTCAAATTTCAGGCTAATATCAGACACACATAAAATATGGTGAATTTGTAAATGTTGCCCTATTGCAGTGTCCTCTCAGTCTGAGTAGGTCTTACTCTTTTGGATGTATCACAAATTGTACCAATCCAATTCAAATAATACTCTACCACCAGTTACAAAACATATAAATGAACATTTTTTATGTTTTACTCTTTATCCAGTTTAGTCTATAAGGTAACCAAAACAAAGGACCAATCTCAGGACAAGTAGGTTCATAACATATTGACAACCAGTCATGATAAAGGGACAATATCTCAGCAACCAATGTGGATTTGGTAACAATATTTAACAGGTATGTAGATCAGACATAAATATACAACTTTCAAGTTTGGACCATCATCAAATTCTAAGTCTATTCTCATCAAATTCTTGGAAAACCGAATAAAAGGAAAAGTGTTGTGTCATCTGGATGCATAGTCAGTCCCAATCAATGAGCCATATCTCTTTCCACACAGCAAATTAATCAAAACTGCTTAACAGGTATTTAGAGGGAATATAACCCTACAATTATGATGCATTGCACTCTATCAAAATCAGAATATAAAGTCATCAAAATATAACAAAATAGAAGACTGAGATCATCTCGGTTCAGATTTGACCTAGTCCTACTGAAGGAGCCATATCTCTTGACACACACATAATCAAGTAAAACTATTTCATATGAATTTATAAGAGACATAAGGATACAACTTTTATGTTTTGTACTTTCCCCAATTCATCTTCTATGGTTATGAAATCAGGGCTGAAAAATTCTGTTATAACAGCAAAATCAACAGAATTAGCTCTTGTTCTCCTGGATTACAACTTCCATCCAAGAGCTCTACCTCAATTACTCTATAATTCTCACTAACCATGCATGATTAACATGTCATGAGAGGTTAATTTCAGTTGAGAAGAGGATAAATTACTTACCTATTATCCCAAAGTTAGAAAACCTTAGGGAGCCCACACTTCTTCCTCTTCTTCTTCTTATTCTTCTTCTTCCTTTCTTCCTTTCTTTCTTTCTTCCTTAGCTCTCTCTCTCTTTCATCTGGTGTATTTTGACCTTATCTCCTCTCTTACCAACCCATAATGATAGATAATCATAATTTATATTCTTACTCTAATAGGACAAAAGATTGGTGGTTTGTTCCTATTGGTTGAAAGTTAAATAGTTTTGCTTTTAGTCCCTTTTCTTCATTCCTTCATCACCTTCGTCCATCCTCTAATTTCTAGATGCTCTTTATACTTTTAGATGAGCTCTTAAACACCATTATTTATGATGCTATAATAAACACACAACATGAAATAATTTGTCATATAACTATTCAAACATTACATATATGTTCAAGCATCCCAAATGCAACGGTGCAATTGTCATTGTCGTGTTTTTAGAATTCACATGTCTAAATGATTATTTATCCTATGCATATGTTCATATGTGATTTCATATCATTTGTGCAATGCATATATTTATGTGATAATGCAAATGAATAGGGATAAAGATGTTAGATTTCTTCCCCTCTTATAAAGAATTTCATCCTTGAAATTCAGTACCTATAAACAAATGTGGATATTGTCATTTCATGTTCTCTTTGGTTTCCCATGTAGCCTCTTCTTTCGAGTAGTTTCTCCATAACACCTTAACTAAAGGGATTTCTCGATTTCATAATTGTTTTCTCTTATAACTGATGATTTCTACTAGTTATTCAATGTAACTTACATCATTTACAATTGTTATCACTGGGCCCCTAAGTATATTTATAGGATCAGACAGATACTTCTTGAGCATACTCACACGGAATACATCATGAATATGAGCCATCTCTGGTGGTAGTGCTAGCCTATAAGCCAATGAACCAATTCTTTCTAAGATCTCATATGGTCCTATGTATTGAGAACTCACTTATACACATTCCTTATTCATCCCAATAGGTTGGACTTGAACATTTTCTTTCATATAGTGCTTCATATTGTGCCATCTGTATAGTGTTATGATAATGGTTATTATAAGCAAATTCAATCAAGGCAATATATTCATCCCATGCACTTTTAAACTTTATCACACAAACTCAAAACATGTCTTCAAGTGTCTGAATTGTTATTTCTTCAAAGTCCTTAGTAACCCAAATATAAAGTCCATGGTTATTCTTTCCCATTTCCAAACTGGAATCATCAATGGTTTCAATTTTCTAGCTAGTGCTTGATGTTCCATTTTGATATACTGACAAGTCAAATATGTTGAAACATAGGTTGTCACATCTTTGTTCATTTTAGGCCACCAAAAATGAGATCACATGGTATTATACATTTTTTTCATTATTGGATGCATGGCATATGAAGCATTATGTGTTTGTTCAACATTAGGCACAAAAATACTAGAACCCAATATCAAGGAATCATTTTGAATATCAAAATCACCATGTTTCCCTTGTTTTATGATTTCAATCATCCCATATAATTTTGGATCCTTACCCTGTGCTTCTTTAATTTGATCATGCAACACTGGTCTCACTTGAAAAGTAGCAATCAATGCCCCATTCTTTTGTAGGTTTAGTTCCATATTCATAGCTCGTAATTAAACTAAATAAGATAATAGAAATACCAGTAAATAGGCTACAACACTTCTTGATTTCCTACTCAAAGCATCCACAACCATATTTGCCTTCCTTGGGTGATACTCAATGGTATAATCATAATCCTTTAGCAGTTCTAACCACCACCTTTATCTTGTGTTTTATTCATTTTGGCTCATCAAATACTTTAAGCTATTGTGATCTGTAAACATCTGAAAAGTTTATCCATACAAGTAGTGTCTCCATATTTTCAAAGCAAACACAACAACAGTAAGTTCTAGGTCATGTACTACGTAAGATAATTCATAAGGTTTTAGTTGTCTAGATGCATATGCAATTACCTTACCATGTTGCATTAAAACACATCCCAAACCTTGATGAGTGGCATCATTATATATTACAAATCCTCTATTACCAGTATGAGTGGTTAATACTGGAGCAGATGTCAATCTATCTTTTAATTCATATATGTCCTAAAAATACAACATGTGAAATAAGCCTCATAACCATTTTTAATCATGCGAAAAGCCTTGATAGTAGAAACTATACATGCTAGTATAATTTGCCTTTCCTTTTGAAACACAACCCTTGTATGATTTGCAGATTCCAGAACAACTTCTTTAATAAAACGATTCACTATTGCATGATATTTAGACAACCAGTCCATACCTATTATCACATCAATTCACGTAGTGGCAACAGTACTAAATCTTTCCACCCTGATTACAGCAACTTTCAGTTTGGTATAACTTTTAAGTTCTGCAGCTATGATCTTAATTCTGATCTCATATCTCAGTCCCTCTTCAAAGTTTTGACATTTGTCTCTATTAGTGGTTACCATAAATGATGCATAATGAGATAATTGATTGAATTTAACCTCATATTAAGCTATAATCATTTGCCCCTACTGTAGGTTCAAAAACTCTATTCTTTTTATCATCTTTATATATTTCTGGCATGTAATTGTTATTGAACTCACGAAGAAAGTCATCCCATGTAAGCACTAGAGGTTGAACATCACTCCCTGTAATGGTTTCCCACCAATCATATGCATCCCCCTTTAATAGTGATACTGCATAATCAAACTTTTCTTCTGGTGTGCCTTTCATCAAATTCAAAACTCTTTGTGTTCGTTTTAACCATGTCTCTGTCACTGATGGATCTGTAGTACCACTGAAGTCAACTGCACCCTATTTTCTTAGTTTATCATACCTTGTCTCTCTTTGAGTTTCTTGACCCTGCACTATTGGTTCACTGATTCTATGTTGTGGCTACCCATAAGATATGCGTTATGAATGAGCATGTGTAAGAGATCTAACTCTATCAGCTATTGGATCTCTTAATGATTAGCATGATGCTTGTATGGATTGCAAATTGGCTGACTCCTCTCCCATTGGTGAGCCATATGAACTAGACAAATAAGACTATGTCATATGACAAAGCAAATAGTGCAACAGTCATGTCATGTTCATATGCATGTCCCTATGGAACATATCCCTGCTCTGATACAAATAAATGTAATGATTGTATTCATATTTGCTATGATACCACTAACTGTAATGACAATATTCATATTTGCTTCGATACCAATAAATGTAATGGCCAATTATGTTTACAAATCATGTTGCTCTTATACCAGTTTTTTTCCACAATCTGTAATGCTACAATCGGTACCTATCAGAGCACTCAACATCTAGGATTTGCCCGTTGGCCCCGTGATGTCATACACACTGGGATTTGCACGTCTGCCCCGCGTATGCTTGTGCCCTATCTGGTACCAAAACTGTAACATCTAAATTCATTTGTCAAACCAATAATTGTGACATCCATTGTTCTCATTTGTAAATAAGCTTTGATAACATAAATTGTAACGTCACAACTTGGCTACAGCCGGTACCTATCAGAGCACTCAACATCCGAGATTTGCCCATCGGCCCCGCATGGTCATACACACCGGGATTTGCACGTCTACCCTGCGTGTGCTTGAACCCCCTGATACCACCAACTGTAACTATCATCTTCAATTGCAAATCATGGCATAATCCATAATCACATATCATCAAGATACATTGCAAGTATAACAATTGACTGTGCAAGTGCAAATGCAATAGCTATGTTTTTGTCGTGACTGAGCAAGGCAAACATTACTCTCGGGATATTCATGTGATTCATGTAACATATGATTTGGGACCTATTGGTCCATCTTTTTGTAATTTGCAAGTGTTTGAGAAGTCAGTCACAATGCCCATTTTGGTTGCATATGCATGTGCTTATTCACAAATGATATGCCAAGTAATTGTTAAGAGCATTTAATTCTCACTTGGCCTGTATTCCCATGTAACATGTAACAATTCAAACATATATACATGTAATAGAACATAAGCATATTATTCCCATGTAACATGTAACAATTCAATTATTCTCACTTGACTTATATTTTCATGTAAAATGTAACAATTCAATCATATATGCATGTAATAGAACATAATCATATCATACAATTATCACATACACCTATTGAATCCAATTATGGTTTTTACTCACCTTTTGATGTTATCGACCTTTACGGTAGGTTTGGTTCTCTCTCTATGGCTTCCTTAAAGTTTGAAACCCTATAATTTGATACATACATGGTTACAAGTATGTCAAAATGATTATGAATGCTTGGTATGCAGTTATGGTATGATCCATGCAAGTGGATATAGGGTAGCCTGAGCTCGCTGCACTCTCACAATAATAACTATAGATATACTGATCCAAATGACTTGATTATTTCTCTCCAACAAACTAGACATATAATGGGACAACACATTCACATTTCTGGCTAATATCAGGTACACATAAAATGTTGTGAATTTTTAAATGTTGCCCTATTACAATGTCCTCTCAGTCTGAGTAGATCTTAATCTCTTAGGTGTATCTCAAATTGTACCAGTCTAATTGTAATAATATTCTACCATCAGTTACAAAACATATAAATGAACATTTTTCATGTTTTACTAATTATCCAATTCAATCTATAAGGTCACCAAAACAAAGGACCAATCTCAGGACAAGTAGGTTCATAACATATTGACAACCAGTCATGATAAAGGGACAATATCTCAGTAACCAAATTGGATTTGGTAACGATATTTCATAGGTATGTAGATCGGACATAAATATACAACTTTCAAGTTTGGACCATCATCAAACTCTGAGCTTATGGTCATCAAATTCTTGGAAAACCGAATTAAAGGAAAAGTGGTGTGTCATCCGGGTACATAGTCAGTCCCAATCAATGAGCCATATCTCTTTCCACACAGTAAATTAATCAAAACTGCTTAACAGGTACTTAGAGGGAATATAACACAACAATTTTCATGCCTTGCACTCTATCAAAATCAAAATATAAAGTCATCAAAATATAACAAAATAGAAGACTGAGATAATATCAGTTCGGATTTGACCTAGTCCTACTGAAGGAGCCATATCTCTTCACACACATAGAATCAAGTACAAATGTTTTATATGCATTTATATGAGACATAAGGCTACAACTTTTATGTTTTGCACTTTCCCCAATTCCTCTTCAAGAGTTATGAAATTATGGGTGAAAAATTCTGCTCTAACTGCAAAATCAACAGAATCAGCTCTTGTTCTCTTGGATTACAACTTCCATCCAAGAGCTTTACCTCAATTACTCCATAATTCTCACTAACCATGCATGATTAACATGTCATGAGAGGTTAATTTTAGTTGAGAATAAGATAAATTACTTACCTATTATCCTAGAGTTGGAAAACCTTAGGCAGCCCACACTTCTTCCTCTCATTCTTCTTATTCTTCTTCCTTTCTTTCTTAGCTTTCTCTCTCTTTCATCTGGTGTATTTTAACCTTATCTCCTCTCTTACTAGTCCATAATGGTAGATAATTATAATTTATATTCTTACTCTAATAGGACAAAAGATTGGTGGCTTGTTCCTATTGGTTGAAAGTTAAACAATTTTATTTTTAGTCTCTTTTCTTCATTCCTTCATCACCTTCGTCCATCCTCTAATTTCTAGATGCTCTTTATACTTTTAGATGAGCTCTCAAACACCATTATTTATGATGCTATAATAAGTGCACAACATGAAATAATTTGTCATATAACTATGCAAACATTATGTATATGTTCAAGCATCCCAAATGCAACGGTACAATTGTCATTGTCGTGTTTTTACAATTCACATGTCTAAATGATTATTTATCCTTTGCATATGTTCATATGTGATTTCATATAATTTGTGCAATGCATATATTCATGTGAGAATGCCAATGAATAGGGATAGGGATGTTACAA